>JAVKPL010015624.1:0-12943 GCA_032173675.1 Gastrolobium villosum
TTGGAATTCTTATGGTAAACTGAGTCTTTTTTGTTTGATAGAAAGGCTTGCTTCTTCTGTTTGTCCGCAAACATAGAACACCATTCACAAACACTTTTAAGCACAATCATTTCCTATAATGCTTGCTTGCTTGCATCCTGATGCTGACAGTGAAATTCTACATTGAAATTCTACATTGAACTTTCAATTACATTCTCCCTAATCCTCTTATCCTTTTATTCCACCCAGCTTCCTTGTATCCTTATGTCCCATACTTTTTCTATAAATTGAGTGCGAGGTTAAATGATGATTGGCAAAATGTCAGGGAACACTTCAGGCTTAATTCCCGAGAATCAACGCGTTTGGATGTTTGACAAAGGGAAAACGATTTCTCATTTCACTGTGATTTTATCTCTTTCTATCGTGAGTGGATGCTGGTGGTCACGTGTTCATGTTATTTGATCACAACCATTATTTAAAAATTATACACTTTTCTCTTTCTTATCTCATCAGCTATTAGTGGTTGTTAGGGCTGGCAATACAGGCCAGCCCGCCCCGCCCCGCCACTGGCCCGCCCAAAATGGGCTGGGCCGCCCTGGCCCATTTTAATAAAATGGATTGAATTGAGCAACCCGACCCGTTTTATGGGTGGGTTGGCGGGCTACGGCCAGCCCGCCTAAAATAAAAAAATATATATAAAAATAAAAAATATATAAAAATAAAATACAAAAAATTAAATTCTGCATAAAACACATAAAAAAATCTGCATAAAAGCATACAAAAATATCCATAAAATTTTAATTTGCTTATGAAACCAAGAAGATCAGTGTTTAATAATGTACACATAAATATGCAACTTTCAATCCAAAAATAATAATAAAATCATATCAAGGTAAAACAGAATAACAAAATAAGTAACAAAGTGTTGTATGAGCAGTCCACAACAATTCAAAAAAGCTACTTGCATGCAGAGAAATCTAAGGCACGGAGCTACATAATAAGTAGGTAGCCTAAAAAAAGAAAAAAAAAACGGGTTTGGCGGGCTAGCCCGCCCTGTGACGGGCCGAGCCCAACGGGCTGACGGGTTTGGCGGGGCGGGTTTGGCGGGCTGATGGGTTAAAAAACTCAACCCAGCCCGCCCTATTTGGCGGGCGGGGCGGACCAGCCCGGCGGGCTCAGCCCATTTTGCCAGCCCTAGTGGTTGTGATAAAATAACATGACCATTTTTTCACCTTAGAGGATCCACTCCCCTTTCTCTCACTTAAATTTACCGTAACTTTATTTTCTTTACTAATACGTACATTTGGGACAAAACTTTGGTGCCCGGTATATATCGAACTGGGTAATCTTTTTTTCAAAAAATAATTTTATTTTCAATGTGGCGGAAAAAAATATTTTCAGTGGAATTTTTTTCAAATGAGTAAAAAAGATGTACTCAATTGAGTACATGCACCAAAATTTTATCCGTACATTTGGGCGTAACTTCTAGAAAAAAGCAAAATTGAAAAAAATAAAATGATATGTTTTTTAAAGCCAATATTTCTGGCATAAGAGAAAATAAAAATAAAAATTAAGAGTCAAAAATCAAATTTTTGAAAAAAAAATTAATTTTGCCCAAATCCCGCTCTTGTTACTCTCACTCGAGCACTACTATTATCATTACATGTCTTTTTAAATACTACTGGGGGTTTAAGGGAAAGTCAAAATTTGAAATATATAAAATATGCTTTAAAAAAAAATCATTACATGTCTTCTTATATATTTCATCCAAATACAAACATTTTAAAAAAAAATTCATTCTTTGCAAAATCCCCTCCAAATGAATTCTCTGTTTCATCAAATGAATCTTTCTATCTATCTTCATAATATTTGACTTTGAAATGTGAATTAATAAATAGGTATTGAAAGAGGCTAGAGTCCCAATAAAATGGGAAGAGGTCTATGTTGGGGATGATATTGACTCTAGAACCACGGCACTTGTGAATGTGCATCAATATTGGGCCTTGAATTTTATTGGGGAATTCTAATATTAACTTTTATTTTGAATTAATTTTACTGTTTTCGTGAGGTTGCAAAAAAGTATCCTCAGATCAATTACGAGGATGAAGAGATGATCGCGAAGGAGATGGGAGGAGAGAGAAAGAATGGGAGGCAATGAGGATAAACAAAAGGAAAAAAAGAGTTTATTTTATTTCACAGATATCCACCGTTGGATGAGATTGTAATCTAACGGTGTTGAGAGGAGTAGGCAAAGGTAGGTAAATTAAGATTACGTAGAATAACCTATCCCTAATATTAATTTTATGATATTATTTATAGAATTTAAACTTAAGTTATAAAATATTTATATTAATGTTGTTAATTGTATTCAATAATTTTTTGATTATGCAATGGGAAGGAAATAGTCTAGGCAACATTTCCCCTACTTTTTGCAGAGAGGCTGATTCGAACCCGCGACCTGACACACCATGGCAAACAAGCTTACCGCTGAGGCAAGCCGACCCTTCTTTTTTTATTATGCAATAAATGATAATATTAAATTAAGAAATTTTAACGTTAAAGGGTTGAAATAGGATACGAAATTTTGACATTAATGTTGTTAAATGTTGGTATTTAATAATTTTTTATTATGCAATTATTAATAATTTTAAATTAAATGAAATTATGTTACTATATAATATTAAATGAAATGACCGTTCGGTCCAAAATATCTTCTCCCATTGTAATATAAAATGGCGATTACATCACTCGTACTTTCACTCATTTCGTCGTTAAATTAGAGAGAATTAGGAAAAAAATTGGTTTCTTTGAAAAACAAACACACAAGGAGAATATTGGTAGACCCAGGAAACCTTGTTGCTAGTCACAATGATTGAATGATAGAATAAAATAATAAATACTTATTTATAGAAAAATTCAACCATGACATAATTGCTCAGTTTTATTGTTTTCATTTTCTGAAGAGTTTCTGCAATATAATTTCTCTCATTAATCTCTCTCCTCTTATTCATTTCTTCTCTCTGGTGCTCAGCTTTCAACTCCGGGTATACAGGTCAGTATCTTCTTTTTCCACACTCTCTCTCTCTTATTATATTCGTTTTAATCTCTCTCTTCTTATCCATCTCCATTTTCAAAACCTATATCTTCTAACTCTCCATCTCTCTTGTTGTTGTTGTTGCCTTCTTCTTCTTCTTTTTCTTGTAAGAAAAGTATTGAGATGGATCGTGATCAACAAAACAAGTTTGGTGATGGGTTAAACCAGGTATTGTATATGTTCTTTCTCATTGTTCTTTAATCTTCAGCATTAACTCAATTATATATTTTTTATTTTCACCCCTTTTTTTGTTTTAACCAAAAGGATGCTTATAAGGATGAAGGGTTAGATCGTGTTGAGAATTCAATGGAAGAGATGGAGAAGATGAAAAGTTCAGCTTACGAGATTGGTGATGAAGGGAGAGGTAAGAAACCAACTGCTTCAGGAACGCGCAAGTGTGATTTTTGTGGGAAGCAGTTTAGCTCAGGAAAAGCATTAGGTGGCCACAAAAGCTTCCACCTTCGAAAGAAACTTAGGGAAGCTAAAAAAGCTATTACTTATGGAATTAAAATGGCCGATGGGAAACTCGGTTGTCATCTTTGCAACAGGATTTTTCCATCACGAAATTCCTTGTTTGGGCATATGAGAGCCCACACTGATAGGCTCTGGAGGGGTGTTAACCCTCCAGAACTCTCTAATAAGCAAGGTGGTTCTAGTTCTTTCAACCCTGTTGGCTCTATGAAAGAGAATAATGATTTTGGTGCAGTTGTTGCACCAATTGAACCAGTTATTGATCTAAAAAAATCTTTACCCCCAGGCTGGCTTCAGACCTATAAACGAGGCAGGGAATGTCTTTCTAGTAAGAAGATTATAGAAGCTGCTAGAAAGCTTATGTCTTTGTCTCAGGGTATTTGGTCATGTGATGAATATCCTCCTCAATTGCCTCAAGATGCAATAAAGCTACACTGTTATGGATAGTGAGTGGGAGAATCTGGTCAATTTAGCAGGATGAATAAAATTAGTCTACCTACTTTTCAGCCAATAATGTATAATGTTTTCATCTCATGTTTAAACTTTGTCACTTTTCCAGCTACTTTAATTTGCTCTTTTTCCCTATGCCAAGGGATTAATTTTATGTTAGTGTTGCTTAACCATGTATTTGAAATATATGAACTATCATGATCTTTCTCACTGTTTTCATAGATTTTCATGCTGTGACGTTTTGGAATTCTTATGCTAAATTGAGTGCGAGGTTAAATGATAATTGGCAAAATGTCAGGGAACGCTTCAGGCTTAATTCCCAAGAATCAACCCGTTCGGATGCTTTGTTAAAAGTGTTTTTTTACTAATACGTACATTTGGGACAAAACTTTGGTGGCTGGTAATCTTTTTTTCCAAAAATAATTTTATTTTCAATGTGGCGGAAAAAAACATTTTCAGTGAATTTTTTTTCAAATGGGTAAAAAAGATGTACTCAATTGAGTACATGCACCAAAATTTTATCCGTACATTTTGGGCGTAACTTCTAGAAAAAAGCAAAATTCAAAAAATAAAATGATATATTTTTTAAGGATATGTTATTCTGCCTACTCTTATTTTGTCTATTTTTGTCTACCTTTTTCATGATCATTCAATTCCAATCTAATCCAACGATCCATATTTGCGAAATAAAATAAACCTCTTATTCCATCTTTCTTTCTCTCACTTTCTCCCGCACCTCTCTTACGCCACATTGGATACATTTTTTTTTTCTTTATCGCCGCTGTGGACCTCTTTAATACTTCAGCTTCTTAAGCCGTGTGACTGTAACTAAACAAATGAAAACTCAAAGAAATATGTAATTTTAGCATGTTTATATTTCATGTGAACATCTTCAAAACCAATTCAAAACTCGTGGTACAATTTTGATTTTTCTTCCTGATCATATAAGTGATTGGTGTGAAAAATGTATAATTCTCGCATGTATGAATTGTCCACTTAGAGGCTTCCTCCAGCTGCGATGGCCACGGGTTTTGCAAATAATCTTACATTATAGGGAAAACTGTGTATCCTTTGGAAAGATACACACTTATATCCTTTTTAACAGAGATAAAGAAATAAACTTGGGGAGGAGAGAGAAGAAGGAAAATTTTATAATTTAAAATTTGAAAAAACACATTATATTCATCTAAAAGGATTATCCTTTTAAATGATAAACAATAAATCCTACATTTTAACACCTAAAAAACCTGTTAGGAAAATCCCAGGAGGATGACACTCGTAAAGCATTATATTTAAAGCGGTACTTTAACTACGTTGACCTTTTCTTCCTCACTTTTTCAGAAAACACAGAATATTGAAGACGATGAAAAAAAATAAAAAAATGTCTCGCGTAGACGGAGGGAGAAAGGGGAGGAGAGAGAAAATGTGTGAAAAGAGAAAAAAAAATTATTTTATTTCGCAAATATGGACCGTTAGATTAGGTTGGAATCGAACGATAATGAAAAAGGTAAGCCGCAAAATGATAATAGATAGAATAATCTATCCCAAATTTTAAGCCAATATTTCTGGCCTAAGACAAAAAAAAAAAGAGAGTCAAAAATCAAATTTTTGAAAAAAATTAATTTTGCCCAAATCCCGCTCTTGTTACTCTCACTGGAGCACTACCATTAATATCATTACATGTCTTTTTAAATACTAATACGGGGTTTAAGGGAAAAGTCAAAATTTGATATATATATATAGGGAAAAACATTTCTCAAGCAGCTTGAGATAAGTTTATCTCCAACTAGCCCCAAAACTACGTCGTTTTGATTAATGAAGGGTGTTTATGTAATTTTAGGTGAATTAATGAAGGGTGTTATTGTAATTTTATTTATTTTTATATCATATACATTTTACATAAACACCCTTCATTAATTCACCTAAAATTACATAAATACCCTTCATTAATCAAAATAACGTAGTTTTGAGGTTAGCTGGAGATAAACTTATCTCAAGCTGTTTGAGAAATGTTTACCCCATAAATATATATATATATATATATATATATATATATATATAATGCTTTTAAAAAAATCATTTTATGTCTTCTTAATTATATATTTCATCCAAATACAAACATTTTAAAAAATTCATTCTTTGCAAAATCCCCTCCAAATGGATTCTTAATGATTTGGCGACCATTTGCCTCCACAACATTAACGGGAAGCATGTATTACTTGATTCTGAAATTCTGCCTTTTGTTAATAAATTATAAATTAGATCCAAATTTTCACTTTAAGCACTAGGTGAAGAAGTACTAGTTTTCAATACAATTATTTCGTCTAACATGCCTAGATATCGTGTGCTTCGAGGCTATAATTTTTTCAACGTGACAATGTTTGCTTAAACTGTGACTAACAGGCTAGGTTTGTTTACTAAAAGACTCACGGAAGAGGCTTCTTTTTAACATTGGCATATGCACTAAGCTTTCGTGTGCATTTAACAAATTCTGCATTTAATTTGACGTGATTGTACGAATAGAATTAACACGTAACCTGATTATAGGAGTAGAATTAGTTGTCACTGTTTTGGTAATATTCTGAATTTAATGCATTCAAAATTATAGGAATAGAATTAACACTTAACGTAGTTATAGGAATAGAATTAGCTATCAGCATAAATTCAAATTGTTGCATTCTATTGTATTTAAGAGCCACGTTGGCACAGCAATAAAACCAGCCTAATATTTTCAGCAAAGAGCATTTTTTCCCATCCTTAACTGGTAAACCCTAGTTGGACAATGGCTGCTGACGAGAGTGATCATCATAGTGAAAGTTCAGGGGCATCCTAATCTTCGGCTACCTAACCTAAACACAAGATCCTTAACCCACCGTCCCCATTCTATATGGCACCCTTTGACAATTCAGGCATCCAATTAACCAATGTCTTGTTGAAAGGAGAGAGTAATTATGATACTTGGTGTAACATCTCGGCGTTGACGCATGGGTTGGATTGTACTACCAGTCGAAAATCCCAGTGTCTGGAGTCCAGACCTGCTAAGGTAGGAGGGCTGTGACAGTAGGCTCCTGGCAGGCTTCCAGCGAGATGATACATGAATAAATTGAATCAACAACCCCGACTAGAGGGATAAGAGATTGTGCAGGTATGAGACTGTATAGTTGCGGATGGCTTAAAGGAATTAATGAGTACTACCTACACTAACAAGATAGATATACTTTTCGGTAGCCCACAGATAAAGGAGTTGCACGGTCTCAAGCAAGTTGATATAAGGTTGTTGGTTGTGCAGTTCAGTTCTTGACTCAACAATCTTGTGGTTTCAATACCCAGCAATAGCCACAATGCCAGGGAAAAGATCAGCATCGTCCATGCCTCCGTGCGTTCATTGTGATAAAACTAACCATCCCTCTAGCTCATGAAGGTAGAGGACGTAGATGTGGATGTTGACAATGAGGGAGAGGCCATTTTGGGCAAGCTCATGAAGTCCAAAGTGACAATTTTGCCTTTCAAATGCAATTTGTTGCCTGTATGTAGCACAATTGTTAGAAAATAAGCAGTGGAACATGCAGAATATTACTAAAACAATGTTTGTTCCTCCAATAATATTACACACAAGGTAAAAAATTTATGATATATAAATAGAGTAATGGCAAATTTATTTTAACATTTTATATTGTTTTATGCGCAATAAAGCTCAAATCAATTCATAGAATAAACTCATTTGAAAATGCTTTTATTCAACAAGTGAAGGATAATAGTGTATTTGTTCCCAACTTAATACATTTACTTAAAGTAATTATTATGTATTCATATAACATACATTTAGTATTTTAAATTCATTATAAATGTTGCTAAAAATATCATGTTGCTAAAAATTCATTATAAATAGTCTTATATTTGCATTTGTCATTTAAGCCTAGAGATTAATGTATACGAATAAGGAAAAAAGCAAACCAAAAATATGCAAGACAATCAATAATATCAAAGCAGTGAATTTTTATTATTAGACCGAGTATTCTCTTCTGTATCATGTCCTTCTCAGTCTATCGCGGGAAGCTTTCAAATTCCTGAAAGCATCAGGAATTTCATCATTGGGAACAACTTTGATATACAACTGTTGAACAGACAATAAATATTAATAAACTGTATAAATAACAAAACAAAAAAAAACTACTGTTCGATCGGTCTAAACTAAACCATTGAAATCTGTATCAAAAATTGAGAAGAAATCATCATCCGGAGGAAATTGATTATTATCCTTGTCACTCGCTGTTTCATTCTCTGACCAAATAAAATCAGATAAATCATCCAGACTTGTAATTTCTTTCTGGTTCGAATGTTTCCCTTTCTCATCAAATTCTTTCTCATAGGGATGATCAGATGAATTCTTATTATCTGAGCCTTCCAAAATCTTTGGAGGGTATAATATCGATTCCAAATAACCATTGCTGCGTGCAGAAACTGGTTCTAACTGAGTCTGTTCATGAATTGGAGGATAGTGCTTATCAATCAATGTATCAGCAGACCCATGATCAAATGGAGGCATGCTACATGAGCAACCTTCTTGTTGAAATTCTATGCCTGGGAGTGGAGGTAGCTCTGATACCATTTCCCCATATATGGTGGGAGTTATTGAATCTGGATCATGAATCAGTCTACTGAGAGACCCTTCAACTACTGATGAAAGAATAGGAGATGCAGGCCTGCATGGAAGTGGAGGTAGCTCTGATACCATGGCCTCAGCTATGTAGGAACTGCCATTTAAACCTGCATATTGCTCACTATTGGTGTTATTGTTAACAATGAGAACATACAAAAAACAAAATGTTTAAGAAAGTTTTCCGTAAGTATATATATATATATATAGGTTGCTTATTTATGCTGTTGTCAATGCTGATGGAAAAACTTGCAGCAAATATGGATCTGTTTGATTGTGTTCTGATTTTTTTTGTTCTTAAAACTGTTTTGTAAAATAGTTAATGAAAACAATTGTTTTCTATATTTTTTTTTAAAAGTTGAAAACCAAAACAGAAAACAAAAACAACTCAGACATGTTCTCTAAATTTGGTTCTAAAAAAAACAAAAAAACAGTTATAGTTTTCAAAACATTTTTTACAAAACAGGTCTTACGAAACGAGTTTTTTAGTTTTTTTTTTTTTTTAAAACTAAAAAACAGTTTTTAAAAACCACAATCAAACAGAGCCTAAATTATAGTAGGATACGGAGTCGGATTCTGAATTTAACAAAAAAAAAAAGGATACGAAACCGAATCCTGATGAAAGTAAGTGTTGCTGCAAATTTTTTGATCTGCAATAACCAGACAACTATTAAAGCCATATATATGTATATATATATATATATAATATACTTACTAATCAAGTAATACTGCGGCAAGAGTATTAGTGGTGTCCAAATGTGATGATGAGCTTGGACCTTGTTCAAATGTGTTGCTTTCATATATATAATTGATTGGTGATATATATGGTGGATGTTCTCGACTGAGGTTATCTGCTTGTTGGTGGCTGCTGGAACCCTTTAGAGTTTGTCGAGTGGCATTAAGCACACGTGGGCGTATGTTAGGAGGGTACATTGGTGCGCCAGCTCGTTCAAGTTTCTTTTTTCTTGTGTTCCAATGGTTCTTTATCTCATTGTCAGTACGTCCAGGCAACTGATACAAAGGAATGAACACAAAAAGTAAATACACACAAAGAAAGAAAGAAAGAAAAATCACACTCGCACATAACTCAGTGACATAATTAATGGACAGTGAAAAATGCACTCTCTCATATCACATCACCACATTACCGGTTATCCTTTCCATATTTTTTTATACTTGGCTCTGTGATTCACAGGTCCTCTAATGGTGTTTCTCTCAAACACTCTAACACCCAAAAACGAGTCTCTGAATATACCTCTTTCTATTATCTGTGTATGCCAAGCCACTTTTCAATGGTTTACATGGTGCTATTTAAAAGCGTTAACAGAAATTAATAACTAACTTAGGAAAACTAAGCATAATAAAGACTACTTTATAGAAACTCTAAAACCATTAATGTCCACTAACAAATTCCTATGGACACACCCCTTCACCAAACGACACTTCTTTTTCTATTTTTCTTTAATTGAATAAAGTTTAAACCAACAAAACTCCCCCTTAAACTTTAATATCTCTACCGTCTTTCATTCCCATCTTCTTCTTGCAATTTTCAAACAACAACGTCGGCAGGGGCTTTGTGAAAATATCTCCAACTTGATCTCGGCTTGCAACATGAGTGAGCTCCACCTTTCCTTCTTTGACTTGATCTCGGATGAAATGGAACCTCACATCGATATGTTTACTTCTTTCATGGTTGACCGGGTTCTTTGCTAACTCGATCGCGGATTTATTGTCAACTCGGATTTCAGTTGAACCGACTTGCTCTTGCTCCAACTTGCTCAATAAATTTCTCAGCCAAATTGCATGACAAACGCACCAGGAAGCAGCAACGTACTCGGCTTCGCATGTAGATAAAGTCACAATAGGTTCCTTCTTTGACACCCACGTGAATGCCGTGTTTCCCATGAAAAATACATAGCCAGCCGTGCTCTTCCTGTCATCCACATCTCCGCACCAATCACTATCCGAATATCCTGTCAGTTTGTACTTGTCCGACTTCGAGTAATGAAGTCCTTGTGAGATTGTTCCATGAACATATCTTAAAATTCTCTTTGCCGCCTTCCAATGAGTATAGCTCGGCTCTTCCATAAATCGGCTTATTATTCCAACACTCAGACACAGATCCGGTCTCGTACATGTCAAGTATCTCAGACTTCCAACTAAACTTCGATAAACACTCGGATCTACCTTTTCACCTCCATCATATCTTGAAAGTTTAATGCCGGGTTCCATAGGAGTTGAAACCGGGTTGCAATTACTCATTTTAAACTTCTCTAAAATTCCTTTTGCATAGGCTTCCTGAGAAACGAAAATCCCAGATTTGTCTTGTCTGACCTCCAAACCAAGAAAATATTTCATTAGACCAAGATCCGTCATCTCGAACTCCTTCGTCATTTTATTCTTGAAATCTTGAATCATCTCTTCATCATTACCCAAGAAAATCAGATCATCAACATATAGAGCAACAAGTAGAATTTTACTTCCCTTTTTCTTCACATAGAGTGCATGTTCATACGGACATTGTTCAAATCCATCTTTCTTGAAGTAATTGTCAATTCTTGTGTTCCAGGCTCTTGGGGCCTGCTTCAACCCATACAGAGCTTTCTTCAGTCTCAACACTTTTCTCTCTTGTCCTGCTTTCATGAATCCCGGAGGTTGTTCCAGATACACCTCCTCTTCGAGTACTCCATTTAAGAATGCCGACTTCACATCCATCTGATAGATCGGCCATCCGAACTGGGCTGCTTGAGAAATTAACAGCCTGATAGTCTCCATTCTTGCTACGGGTGCGAACACCTCGTCATAGTCAATGCCGGCCTTCTGTCTATACCCTTTCGCCACTAGCCGGGCTTTATATCTTTCTATCTCCCCCTTAGCATTCATTTTCCTTTTATACACCCATTTCACACCAATGGGCCGACTTCCGTTGGGTAGCTCGGCTAACTCCCACGTCTTGTTCTTTTCTATTGCTTTAATTTCCTCTTCCATGGCTGATTGCCACTTCACATTTCGAATTGCTTCTTCAAAACTCACTTCCTCAGAGTCTGCTAACAAACATACCAGGTGTGCTTCACTGGTGGAATCATACAGATCTTGTAGACTCCTCATCCTTGGTTGTCTCAACTCTTCTTCACCATCAGAAACTTCAGGATTTGCAGGGATATGGGTCGAAGGTTGTTTGACCTCAATTGCTCTATTTCCGGGTTCCACATTGTCCCCTGATAGACTGTTCCAGTCCCAAGCATCTTCTTCATTCACTTTTACATCTCGGCTAACCAGCACCTTTTTACTAACGGGATCCAACAACTTGTATCCCTTCGTCTTCTCATCATACCCAATAAACACAAATTTCTTACTTTTATCATCTAGTTTTGTCCTCAACTGATCCGGTATGTGTGCATAAGCAACACTCCCAAAGATTCTAAAATGACCCACTGAGGGCTTCAATCCTGCTCCATGCTTCTTGTGGAGTCTTGTCATTCAAATTTGAATGTGCACATCTGTTCTGCACATACACTGCACATTGTACAGCTTCTCCCCCGAGAACTCTTTTTGGCATGTTTTTTGTTTTTAACATAGATCGGACCATATCCAGGATAGTCCGGTTCTTTCTTCAGCTACTCCATTCTGCTGGGGCGAGACCGGTGCGGTCAGGAACCGCCTGGATCCCATGTTCTTCACAGTATTTCTTGAAAGCTGTTGACACGTATGAATTTTCTAGCTTTGTCTCGGTCTGAACGGACCGACTTGATGTACCTCCCAGTACCATTTTCTATCATCGCTTTAAAGTTCCTAAATGCCTCTAGCACCTCAGATTTTTCCTTCAAAAAATACACCCAAGTCTTTCGACTAAAATCATCAATAAACGTGACAAAATACTTCTTGCCTCTGAATGACCCTGGAGTATTTGGTCCACACAGGTCGGTATGAATTTATTCCAGAGGCTGCCTAGCTCGGTATCTCGCCATCCTTTGGAATGGGCTCCTCGCATGTTTTCCCAATACGCAGTCTTCACAAAAATTTCCTTCAGAGTTAAGCTTTGGGCAGCCCCACCACCATATTTTTCTTCATCATCTCGGCCAGACCACCATAATGAAGGTGTCCAAACCGTCGATGCCACAATGACATTTTATCTTCTACCTCGGCTTGCAAACAGCCGACCTCCATACTCCTCAGACTCAGCTTGTACATTCTATTTTTCTCCATCTAACTCGGGCTATCAGACGCCCTTGTTTGTCTTTCAACAACAGAACTCGGTCAGTCATTAGAACCAAATGCTTCTTGATCAATTG
>JAVKPL010015625.1:0-130944 GCA_032173675.1 Gastrolobium villosum
GTTTAGAGGTATTTATGGATGACTTCTCTGTTTTTGGTTCTAATTTTGATTCTTGTTTGAACAATTTATCTAAAGTTTTGAAAAGATGTAATGAGACAAATATGGTTCTGAATTGGGAAAAGTGTCATTTTATGGTAACTGAAGGTATAGTGCTGGGACACAAAATCTCTAATGCAGGGATTGAAGTTGATAAAGCAAAATTGATGTTAATTGAACAACTTCTCATTCCTGTAAATGTAAATGTTGTTAGGAGTTTCCTAGGACATGCAGGTTTTTACAGGCGGTTCATCAAGGATTTCTCCAAGATTGCTAAACCATTGAGCCAACTCTTGGTGAAAGACTCCGAATTTGTGTTTGATGATGCATGTTGGAAGGCATTCCATTTGTTAAAGGAAAAGCTTACTACAGCTCCTGTGCTTACAGCTCCCGGTTGGAACCTTCCATTTCAAATCATGTGTGACGCCAGTGCTTATGCAATTGGTGCAGTCCTTGGTCAGCGTAAGGAAAAATTATTACATGTCATTTACTATGCTAGCAAAGTTTTGAATGATGCTCAGGTTAATTATGCAACAACTGAGAAAGAAATGTTAGCAGTGGTTTATGCACTAGATAAATTTAGACCTTACTTGTTAGGATCTAAAATCATTGTTTTCACTGACCATTATGCTATTAAGTTTTTGATGACGAAGCAGGATGCCAAACCACGACTGTTAAGGTGGATGCTACTCTTTCAAGAGTTTGATTTGGAGATCCGGGACAAAATTGGAGTAGAAAACAAAGTGGCTGATCATCTCTCCAGAATTCAGGCAAAAGAACTACAAGATAGTTCAGAAAAAGAAATCAATGACTATTTTCCTGATGAGAAGGTGATGGCAGTCTTTGTTCCTCCATGGTTCGCAGATTTTGCCAATTACAAGGTTGTAAGAGAGTTGCCTCCTAACCTTACAAGGCAACAACAGAAGAAATTTCTGAGGGATGTAAGGCGATATTTCTGGGAGGATCCACATCTCTATTACCAATGTGCTGATGGGATCATTCGCAGATGTGTCCCTGAGTTTGAAATAAGTCAAATTTTGTGGCATTGCCATTCTTCCAACTACGGAGGCCACTTTGGGGGTAATAGAACCGCGCAGAAGGTCTTGCAAAGCGGTTACTACTGGCCGACACTTTTTAAGGATGCAAAGGATTGTGTAGAAAAATGTGATAAGTGTCAAAGAACAGGAAATATCTCACGCAAGGATGAGATGCCTCTAAATAATATTCTAGAGGTAGAACTATTTGATGTATGGGGCATTGACTTTATGGGTCCATTTCCATCATCTTCTTCCAACCAATATATCCTTGTTGCTGTGGATTATGTTTCTATGTGGGTAGAAGCTGTTGCTCTTCCTACTAATGATGCTAAGGTGGTTGTGAATTTTCTGAGGAAAAATATTTTTACAAGGTTTGGAGTACCTCGAGCTATTATCAGTGATGGGGGTACTCACTTTTGTAACAAACATTTTGAGAGTTTGCTGGTCAAGTATGGGGTGAGACACAGAATAGCCACACCATATCATCCCCAGACTAGTGGGCAAGTGGAAATCTCCAATAGGGAGATAAAGAGAATCCTAGAAAAGACAGTGGGAATTTCTAGGAAGGATTGGGCTAAGAAGCTTGATGATGCACTCTGGGCGTACAGAACTGCGTTCAAAACTCCTATTGGCATGTCACCTTATCAATTGGTGTATGGAAAACCTTGTCATTTTCCAGTGGAGTTAGAACACAAAGCCTTGTGGGCTACAAGGTTTTTAAATTTTGAACCATCCGGAGCTCAAAAGAAGAGAATACTACAGCTGAATGAGCTTGATGAGTTCAGAAGAACTGCTTATGAAAGTGCACAAATTTATAAAGAGAAGACTAAGTTGTGGCATGATAGCAAGATCAAGTACAAATAGTTTGCACCTGGTCAACAGGTATTATTGTACAACTCTCGACTGAGGTTGTTTCCAGGTAAACTTAAATCTCGTTGGTCTGGTCATTTTGTAGTGAAAAATGTATTTCCATATGGTACCATTGAGATCTCTCCTCTGGATGCTGAGAGACCCTTTAAGGTAAATGGGAATCGGCTTAAGTTCTACTATGGAGAACCTGTGAATAGGGAGACAATTTCTGTCCCTTTAACTTCACCTGAGTAATCACGGTTCCGGTCAGGCTCATGACGTTAAACAAGCGCTTGCTGGGAGGCAACCCAGTGGGAATTTTTCAATTTGCTTAGTTTAGATGCTTATTTTAAAAAAAAATTAAGTATGACAAGAATGGGAATTTAGTATGAAATTCTTAAAAGTCCACGCTTGCAGCGTGGAACTTGAGAAATTGGCAGAGAGCTCCGCGTTGATAGCACGGAAACCGCGCTATCAGCGCCACAAAATAAAAATTGGCAGTGCCACCCGCGCTCACAGCACGGGAATGGCGCTCGGAGCGCCAGAGAAGAAAAAAAAGGCAGTGGTTCCCGCGCTCCCAGCGTGAAACCCACGCTGCGAGCGCGGGAGTCGCGACAGGTTTTTTTAAAAAGGGGCAAACCCTATTTTTTTTCCCTCATTCTTCTTTTCTCCAGCGCCGCCAGTCACCACTTTCTCCCCCCCCCCCCCATTATCTTCTTCTTCTTCTTCTTCTCACTTCCTCTCCTCCATAGCCACCATTCATCAACATTTCTCCTACTGTGAAGAACCCCAAATTCACCATCAACAACCACCTAACTTCCTTTCAGCATTTCTCCTACTGAATTTGGGTAGTAATTTAGTATTCTCATCTTGTTCAGAGCAAAGGTTCTAGGGTTTTCTTTCACCAATTCTTCAAATGGCAGGAGAAAAAGTAAGATAGAAACTATTTGCTTTTATATTGTAATGTGTTGTTGATGTGCTCTTGGTAGGTTGATTGGTGATATCTTCGTATGTGGGTTAGTTGGGTTTTTGATTCTGCATGCTAGGTGTTCGATAAAATGTATGAGTTAAAATTTCCTAATGCACGATCCATGAAAGGTCATAACATGTATAACTATGGACAATGGGATGTTGGATGATGGTTGGAATATATCTATGTGGTCTTTCATGTACAAAATTAGAGATGCATAATAGGTGTTTGATAAATTACCTCATAGGAAAAATCAAAGTTGAATTGCCTATTGCATACCTTATGGATGTCATGGAGTGTGAATGTGTGTTAATTCAAGGATAGTGAGATTAAATGCTTCATGATTTTGTGAAGAAAATGTATTGTTTAGTATACATGCCACTTGTTGAGATTCTATTTGCTTAGATGCATTGGGTAAAAATCACTTGAATACCAAATGTAATTGCTGTCATTTTGGGTCCATGAATATAATTCTGATTTCACATACTATTTGGGTATGCCTTCTTATTGCTGGCATGATGTGTTATGAGATAATTTGGCTGAGTACAGTGTTAACCAGTAATAAGCATGAGATAAATCTGGGAATTATCGTTGGTTATCTAATATCCTGAATTTTAATGCTGTACATACTTGGATGCTATTTGTGTTGGAACTTTTCTGAGTGCAGGGAAAAAGGGTCGCCAAAAAGACTACAGGTGCATCTGGCACAAAAAGGCCAAGAGCCCCTGCTTTGGTCGAATTTGATGGTAACCGATTTCTAAATCCGGAGGCACAGGACCGGTATCACAACTGGTTTTTAAGGAAAAAGATAATTCAGGAAAGGAGGATTAGCAATTTTCTGGCGGACGACTGTCCGGTGAGCATCACCGTTCAGAGGAGGAGATGGAACAAGCTGGTTCAGCTCCCAAGGACAAGCTGCAGCACAATTTTGCGTGAATTCTGCGCAAATGCTGACAAAGATACAGTGGACAGAACAAGAAAAAGCTGGGTAAGGGGGAGAGAAGTCTCTTTTACAACTTTCCAGATAGAGAGGTTGCTGAACACCTTCTGGGAAGCAACACAGTCCTGTTTCTTTACAGACACATTCAACATGATGCAGCCTGTTGAAAGAGTGTATAAGGAAGATATGTCTGCTTTGGCTGCAACCATTCGGGAGGGCATTACTCAGCCTCATTCCGCCTGGAAATCCAAACAAGGTCAGCCGGATGTGCCAGAGAAATTGGATCGGCTGGACCTCAATGAAGAGGCGATTTTCTGGCACTCCTTTATCAATTTCACTATCATAGCTTCCACCAATTTGAGCGATGTCAATGTGGAAAGGGCAGTGCTGCTGTACACTCTGCTAGGGGATTATAATCTGCATATTGGGGCTATTCTGTCTGATAGGATAGTCCATATCATTACTCATGGGCGACTAGATTTTAGTTTGGCTCACTGCTCACTCATTGAGCAACTTTGCATCCAGGCAGGAGTGGACATACCAGAGGATGAGCCAAGAGATGTAAAGATAAAAACAGATTTGACCCAAAACCATTATAATGATATGTAGAAGGAGTCCAGACGGCAAGCTATCTGGAAAGCATCTGGCGGTGCTGTTCCACCACCTCCCCCAGTCTCATCACCACCTCCATCTACTGACTCTCAGTTGCTTCAGCAGTTGATGGTTCAAAGCAACTATATGATGAGTATGTTGGAGCGACTGTGCCTGGACAGGGGAATTGACACAGCTGGATTGATGGCTCAAGTTCCACCCAGTTCACAGGCGGGTCCATCTATGCCTTCCGCTGCTGCTGATGATGATGTGCTTGGTGATTTGGAGGCTGATGATTTTATGGATGACATTTGAGTTTTACTTTTTCATTGTCATTTACTGCATCTTTTTAATTTTTTGAGACAATTAGTTTTACATTTTGAAAACACTGTTGAACAAAGATATTTTTGCTGCAATTATTTTGGTTTTATTTTCATGATTATTCTATTTTGGAAATTAACAAGTATGTGTGTATTCCATCTGGCAGACTTAGCTATAATCTAGAATAGTTTGTTGCTGAGGACAGCAACATTCTAAATCTGGGAATTGTCGCATAGCATGCTGAATGCGAGATTGATGAATACTGTGGAACTACACCATACACCATGAAAAGGACGTCTTGCTTTGAAAAAAAAGGGAGAAAAAAATGAGAGAAAGAAGAAACAACAGCAATTCTCAGGTTCAAATATGCTTGATTTTTGGATGCATAAACTTCTGGCATGATATTGTATAGGCAATTTCTTTCAACTAGTATGTCTGAATTTTTATGCTTGAATGATTAATAATGCCTAAATGATTATTTTGGAAGTCTAGTCTGACATCATAGCTAGTGAGTTTTTGTGCTTAAACACTTATTTATTCTGAGAGACTTCACTGTGATAGCATTTCAGAACTTGCTCAGTTTCTCTAAAGATGCATGCACTGATTGAAATGATTAAGGAAAATTTTATTTTGTTAAGCCATGGCCAAATACTACACCAAATAAAAAATTTTCCATTGCTAACCTTGGAGCCTGACCCTTATTGTTCATCATTTTTGCTTAGCCATATTCAGATTGTCTTATCTTAATTGAGATTGAATCACTGATGCGTTGGAATGAAAACAAAGGAAATGAGGTAAGCTCCACAGAGATCAATAGAAAAAAAGAAAGCAAGGCAAAAGAAGTGTGCTCTTAAAAAAAAAGGAAAAAATGGAAGAATGTAAAGAAAATGAGGCTGAAAAGGAATTAATTCCCGAAATTCTGTGGGAATGTTAGTGGAGTAAAGCAAATAAGTTGAAGGTGTAATATCAGTTTTCAATCTCATTGTTGCTTCAGCTACTATCCATAAATTCCTAACCTTTAACCCGGCCAAGTTATAACCTGTAAAGTTCTTTTGATCAAATTGTGCATGTGTTAATGTTTCTCATCTTTAGGAACTTGAGAATATGAGCAAGCTTATGATAATGTTATTGCTGTGATAGATTGAGTGAATTGTCATTCCCCCAAACACTTGAGTATTGAGCGTTATATGATTATCTGGGTGAGGGGTGTTCAACTAGATTCCGATCTTTTCATAAAAGGCATTGTTAAAATTCTTTGCATTGATTCAAACATGCTTAGTATGATAATCTATTGATTGGCTGTACGATGTTATGTTGGATTAATTGATTATTTCCTGGATTTAGTCTTGTACATTGCTAGGGACAGCAAAGTTTAAATCTGGGAATTATTTGATATGCGATCAGCATATAAGAAATTACAAGACGAAAAGAAGAAGAAAGTGACTCAATCAATGCAAGAAAGGCAGAAAAACTGATTAAAAGTATCCAAAGTCTGAGTATCAGGAAAGACGCAGTAAAAGAAGGCAAAAGAGCAAAGAAGACCTAAAATCCCATGCTCACAGCGCGGGAATGGCGCTCAGAGCGTGGGGAGAAGAAAATTGGCAGAAGATCCCGCGCTGAGAGCGCGAGATCCGCGCCATCAGCGCGGGTGGGCAAAAACAGACAGAATCTCCCACGCTCACAGCGCGGGAGTGGCGCTGTCAGCGTGGGAGGCGCGAAAAGATGAAGATTCAAATTTTGCAAATTAGGTCAAAGTCTCTTATAAAAAGAGACTCAACCTTGGAAGGAAAGGACACACCACAAGACCTAGAAAGGGGCAGATCCGGCTGGAGAAGGAGGGCGTTCTTCGCGTTCGTCGTTCCGTTCTTGTAATCTTCTTCTATTTTTATTTTCAGTTCATGTTGAAATCATATCAGCGATCATGATGTTGATTGGCTAGATCTATTTTCTGTAGTCAGGGCCATGATCCCTTTGTGAACAATTGTTACAAGGATTGAATCATTATGTGTTGATTTTACTATATTTCATCTTTATCTTGCGCATATTGATATTATTTCTGTTAGATCTGATCAACCTAATAGGGGATGATATTCTGGGGATTAGGGTTCGCAATAGGAATATTGGAATACTGATCCTGAAAGGAGATAAAGATGACGCTTCATGCATGTTCTAGGAATAGACTTGTATGGATTGCAGTCATGGGATTTATCTACATAATGCTTATTTTCAGGCGGGATTACTAAAGGATTAGGGTTCCAACTGAAGTAAAGGGTTAGATCACCAAGGGATTGGGATCTAACTAATTATTTCTAAAAAGATGATAATTTGTCTGAGTTGTTAATTTCGATAAGTATTGTGAATCAATCCAAAGTAAATTTGGGAACAATTGGTGAATGTACCCTGGCTACAGTATTCTTCATCACTTCTTCTACAAAAACATTTCATTCATTTACTTATTTTAAGTCTTTTTCGTAAAAACATAAAAACAAGTCTTTACATTTTAATTAGTTACCATATTGTGGAAACACAAATCGATTCATCTAACTTAAGAGGACTGGTTATCGTAGTAATTGTTTATATATATTCATTGATGACTTCCATTCATAAATGTAACACTTTTAAATCTCATTAATACCTTCCTTCTCATAAATATTAAAAAATCTATATCTATATACAGTGAGTAAAACATTCAAAGTCCAGAGACCTATTAAAATATTATTTATGAATACCATTCATGAAGTTCCCTTATTTTCTCTATTCTAACATTCCATAAAAAATAATTCCATCTATTTCCAAATAACACGACGTTTCATTTTCCAACCTTCAAAAATAGCAAACTTCAAATTGGGATCCCAAACTTTCAAATATTTTTCACTTTCTTCCCTCTTCCCGCCACCCCATCATCGAAGGAGGGAAACAATAGTTTCCCAAAAACAAAGGCTTAATATTAATCTATTCATTCTCACTCTCACTGTGTCATAATTCAAAAGCTTAGTTCAAAGTCACACTATATCTCCATTTGATGATACACTGATATTTTTATACTCATTTGTTTTGACTTGGTTTTGGTGTTTATGTTCTTTCAAGCAACGTTAAACAATGTTGGCTCTTCCATCAATCTTCAACACCAACGCGGGAACCGAATTGTCTCCACAGCAGCAACAAAATGGTAGCGAAGTTGATGTCTTGTGAATGAAAAATAAAAGCATGGGGTCTCATTTGCTGATATGTAAACTTAATAGAATTGTAATGATATATTTAAAGGAGGAGGGGTTATACTTACTACTTAATTTTCTTACTACTTGTTACTACCAAATCTTAACCATTGATTTCCGCCAATCTAACGGTTGATATTTATGGGATCAAAATTATTAATTTACAATAAATTATAACCGTTAGATAGACGAAAATCAACGGTTAAGATTTGGTAATAATAAATAGTAAGAAAATTAGATAATATGTATAACATTTCCCGGGATAGGTTATTCTACCTACTCCCAATTTACCTACCTTTGTCTACCCCTCTCAACATCGTTGGATTACGATCTCATCTAACGGTTCAGATTGAAAAGATAAATAAAACCCTTTTACTCTTTTATCTCTTTCTCTCTCTATCTCCACCCTTATTCTCTCATCCCCTGCGTTGAAGGAAACCTAATTAAACCCAGATTAGGTGATTTTTACTTCAAAATTGAATCACCTAATCGTGATTTTAATCTTTCTCTCCTCCCTTTTCTCTCTATTCAATGGCGCTTCAACATCAAAAAAAGGTGCAAGCTTTTTCTCAATTCATCAAACTCAGCCGCCATTGTTATGAGCATTTACATAAAAAATTGAAAAGGTGTGTTAAGAAGAAACAAATCCAGATGCCCTATGTTATGGGATCAAGTATGTCTGTTGTTCGGCATAACATAAGGAGAACAGATATCCTTTCCCTATTTAAAGATGAAAAACAAGATAAGAAGAAGAAAGAGATAAGTTGATTCGATTTCAAATTTCAACAGCAAAATAAAAACATTACTGTAATTGTGGATTAATTCAAAGGGATGGGTTCTTCGTGGTTTTCATTTTTTTGTATTTTTGTGATTTCTGCCATGTTTAATTATATCAGATTCAAGAAATTTTGAAAATTATATTCATCCAGCAGAATTATCATGCCATTAATCATTGATTGGATTTAGATTCAAATATAAATTCAGATCGTAAATTACGCAAATCGACAGAGAGAAAGGGGAGGAGAGAGAAAGAATGTGGGAGGAAGTAAGGGGAAAGAAAGGGAAAAATGATTTTATTTATTTTTTCAATCTGGACCGTTAGATGAGATCGTAATCCAACGATGTTGAAAGGGGTAGGCAAAGGTAGGTAAATTGGGAGTAGGTAGAATAACCTATCCCAACATTTCCCTATATTTAATTTTCATATTTTTATGCACTCATATGTAATAACTGGCTCAACGGAAAGTTGTTGCATATATTTGCATATGAAAAATATAAACCGCATAATGTCATACTTAATGATTAGCTAACAATTGTCTTTTATTAAATGAAAACTTGTGATGATTTTTTATGGCGATAAATTACATTGATGTTTTACATCAAATAATTGGCTATCATCAATCTTTAACAGCTTTAGATTATGATTTCCTTTTATTAAATGAAACAGTGCGACGACTTTTTTTTATGATATTAAATCGCATTGAAGTTTTAAATTTATGAGAGTCAATTTTACTAACTTTAATTGCGAACATGATTTATTAAATGAAACTGGTTGTCGGCTAAAATTCTCAAAATTCAATTCATTTTTGCCCAAGAGACAAATTAACTTTATGTATGCATTATGTATTTCGCGTCATTAAAAATCGTGTTCATAAACCACCTTAGTATACATACTGAAAATCAATTAAACACACAGGTTGAGACTGTTAGTAGCAAATTTTAAACCTCATCCTTTTCATTCGAGGCATTTCCATAGGCGATTTTGCAAATAACGCATAATCCTATTTAGAGGCCTCCACTTTGCTTTTGCTGCAAAAACAAAACCACCTCATATACTTTGAAGCATAAATAGTGGTTGTTAAAATGACCATCGTGAGCTTTTTCTTGTTGTATGTTAAACGTATTTATCGATAGTTTTAACCTCCTTCTTAAATGTCACAATTGACTTTGAGGCGGTTATTCCTACTATTGGTTAAAACCAACCACTTAACAATGCTAACTGTGGCGGTTTTTGAACTATCACCTCAAGTAAATGAAGGCGAACAAAATCGCCTTTGTTCTACATTCTTCTTATAGTGTCCTGACTTTCTTAGAGCAGTTGTTGCGGGATTCAAAGTATGGTGTTTTATGTCATTAGATTAAAAGCCCAAGAAAGAAGATCATGAATGAAATCATTGGTGAAGTTAAATCAAAGGAAGAAGGAATGAGATGGACATGAGAAAGAGAGAAAATTATCAAGAAATCACTAAATTTTCTTTTTTACTATTCTTTGGTTACCTTTACTACAAATTGAGTGAGTGGTTATGACAAGATTGAGCGGGAAATCGAAGAAAATTTAAATATTTTGAAGGGAAAAGTGTTTATCCTTTTAAATGACACAATTTATATCATTTCACTCTCATAAAGAAGTGGGACCCACACTTTTATTTTTTTGCCAACTCTCTCCCATCCTTTATCTATTCCTTTCTCTCTCTTAAAATGACACAATCTTACATCCTTTAAAATGACACACACTTTACCCTATTTTGAATCACAAAAGAAGAAGAAGAAGAAAACACACAATACTAACATAAATGACATCATACAATACTAACATAAAATACAATACATAATTTTCAACATATATTCATGCTATGCAATTGTGTATCTTAATCATAATTGGGCTCACCCACCTTGATGGTCTCTTAACCAATCTTTTGGGTCATCATGCTTGTAAGCCCGCAATGCACCCTTAACGTAATTGCTTTCTTTCGTTCTCGTATAATGTTGTCACCTCGAACATTTAACCATCTCAGCCTTCAAACGTTAGCCTTCTCTCATCACACCCATCCCAAGTCATCAACTCACCATCTTTTCGCTTCCTTTTTGCCATCGCAGTTTGCTTCCTAAATCTTCCACATGTGACTCATGTGTCATTCTCATCCTCCAAAACCACCAAACTTGTGACTTGTGAGTGTTATTTTATTCTGCAAACCTAGACCCATTTCTCAACCCTTAGATACGTTAAATTGTGATATACCTATTATACCTTCACCACTATTACATCATTTTCGTTGTGAATGACGCGTATCCTTTATCGTAATCGTATCTCATTCACCAGGAGTCATAGTGAAATGATCTCTCTAACTCAATGATGAGTTCTCTTAACATGCTTATACTTCTAAGGTTAAACAAAACTCCAACCAAAACATTATCTCTCTCTTTATTTTTTGGATTTCTCCACTGATTCATCAAAAACTCGATTAATTAAATTTGAACTTTATTAGATCCATTTAGGGGTGACCGATCATGATCGCCTCCTTTACATTCTTCATTATGATCACCATTTTTGCTTATTGTGTTTGGATCATGTTATGGAAGTATGATCCCCTACAAATTTAAGTTCTTCGAATCCAGTCATAAACCTCACAATGAAGCACCCGAATTATCTCATTGACGACATCACCTCAATATTAAACATTTTGATGATTTCATGAAGATTTAAAAATTATGTCTATATTTAATTACTCATTGACAACTTTTATGTTTTTTATTCATAGATAACAAGGATAATTATATATTGAATTGGAGTTTTGAATGAAGTGAGTGTTTCATTTGACCATATGTTGTTCTTTTTTCTTCTTCGTGGATTGTCTATTTTGCCAAA
This sequence comes from Gastrolobium villosum, assembly GCA_032173675.1. Taxonomy (NCBI): domain Eukaryota; kingdom Viridiplantae; phylum Streptophyta; class Magnoliopsida; order Fabales; family Fabaceae; genus Gastrolobium; species Gastrolobium villosum. The sequence continues at coordinate 11,606 of JAVKPL010015625.1, forward strand.
GATAACATCTATCGGGTTGATGATAATTGTTAACAACTACTATGAATTTATACAATATTAGATTGCATTAACTTTCAAAAAATAATATCATTTTATAAAATGGATGTTTATTTTAAAAATGTTAAACCATTGTAATTCAAGGCAGTTATTTTTAACCGTCGCGTTATGCATTTCATGTCCTTAAAACGCCGCGTTTATGTAAACCACCTTTGTATACATACTCAACAAAATCATTGAAATATACAGGTCGAGAATGCTAGTATCAATTTTTAAACCGTTTCTTTTACGTTTGAGGCATTTCCAAAGGCAATTTTGCAAATGTCGCATAATCCTCTTTAGCCCCGCTTTGCATTTGCTGCAAAAATAGAACCACTTCCATATACTGTGAGGCGTAAATAACAGTAATTAAAATGACTATCGTGAGATTTTCCTTGCTATGTGTTAAAGATATTTATTGATAGTTTTGACCGCCTTCATAAATGTCACAAGTGACTTTGAGGCGTTTATTCCAGCTATTGGCTAAAATCGATCACCTAAGGTGCTAAATGCAATGGTTTTTGAATTATAATCTAAAGTAAATGGAGACGATTAAAATTGCCTTTGTTCTCCAAAATAACAACCCCTTATTACCATTCTTCTTATAAAGTTCTAAATTTCTTAGACAAAGTTGTTGTGGGATTCAAAGTATGGTGTTTTGTGCGAACAGTTCAAAAACCCAAGAAAGAGGATTAAGAATGAAAGCACGAGTGAAGTTAAATAAAGGGAAGAGGAAACCAGATGGACCAGAGAAATAGAGAAGAGTATCAAGAAATCGATAAATTTTCTACTTTACTATTCCATGGTTTCCTTTAGTACAAATTGCATGAGTGATTACAATAAAATTGAGCAAGAAACTTAAAAGTCAGGGAAAAGTTAAACATTTTGTATCACAACATAAAGAAAATATACAATACTAACATAAATGATAACATACAATGAGTGGCATAGCCACGTTGAGACCAGCTGGGGCCTTAACACTGGTTGGTTTTCAAAAATGGTGCAAGTTTTCTTTAAATATTATGGTTCAACCTTGGCACTCCTTGGATTTTCAAAAATGGTACAATATTGGCAACTGGTTGGGTTATACTTTGCTAGATGTTTTGGCACGAGCTAAAATTATATCCCAGCTTTGACACTGCATACAATACTAATATAAAATGCAATACCTAATCTCCCACATATATTCAGACTATGCAATTGTGTATCTTAATAATAATTGGGCCTACCAACCTTCATGGTCTCTTATCCAATCTTTTGGGTCGTGGTGCTTGTTGGCCCACAATGTAGCTTAAACCTAATTCCCTTCTTTCATTCTCTTATAACGCCGTCTTCTCGAACATTCTACCATTTCACCCTTCAATCTTCAACCTTCATCCTTTTCTCATCACACTCGTCCCAAGTCTTCAGTTCACCATCTTTTTGCTTGCTTTTTGCTCCACATTTTGCTTCCTAAGTCTTTAATCATGATTTTGTATTGCATTGTTTTCTTATGTAACTCTCAATCACTTTCTCAGCCCTTAGATATGTGAAATCGTTAGAGACCTCTTAACCCTTCACCAACAATCCATTATTGCTGTCGTGACATACATTCACCCTTAACCATTATCACTTCTCATTCAATCGAGGCAGATCATAGTGAAACACTCTCTAACTCACTGGTGAGTTCTCTTAAGTTCTTTTACTTCCAGGTATAAATAAAACTCCGACCAAGATATTATTATTATTTTTAGATTTCTTTATAGATTCATCATATACATAATTAATCTGATTTGAGATCTGTTAGATCCATATAAGGACGATACTTCGACCACAATCTTTGCCATCCTCAGGTACTCTTGAACTCTTAATCTGTAAAACATGATTTTCTTTCCCTTCCATCATATGTACTACAAATTCAAATACACCCTTAATAATTGTTTGCAAATCCATTTGTCATATATTAATTTTAAATATATTGTTTCACTAAAAATCTAATTTTTATAATAGGCAATCTCATATTAGTAAATTGCTTTTAATTAAAGTTTGATTCCATTCATTTTTAGTTTAATATTCTTTTAAATAATATCTAATTTTATAATATTACCTTATTGAAAAAGGAGACAAATATATTTATCACCAAAAAAAGTTTATCACTTTTACAATTAATTTAATCACCTTTGATTTCCGTCAATCTAACAATTATAATTTATTGAAATTAATAATTAATTAATAAGTGTGACTCAATAAACACTATTAATTTCTAATAAATTATAACCGCTAGATTAACGAAAATCAACCATGATTAAATTAGTTTTAAGAGTGGTAAACTTTTCGTGTATTCGTTCTCATTAAAAAAATTAGATTTCACGCAATTATTGTTTTTTAATTACAACGATGTTGAAATTTTAAACAAGACTTAATGTAAGCTCTTAGAACCTCATTAATAATTTATTTTTGTAATCTTAAATAAAAATATATATATCTATACCTTTCAAATAAAACCGTCAAAGCTCAGAAACCAATTTATTTATGACTACCATTTATAAAAAATAAAAAATATATATTCATTTATGACTTCCATTCATAAATGTAACACTATTAAAACCTCATTAATACCTTCCTTCTCATAAATATTAAAAAAATCTATATCTATATACAGTGAGTAAAACATTCAAAGTCTAGAGACCTATTAAAATATATTTATGAATACCATTTATGAAGTTCCCTTATTTTCTCTATTCTAACATTCCATAAAAAATAATTCCATCTATTTCCAAATAACACGACGTTTCATATTTTCCAACCTTAAAAAATTGCAAATATCAAATTGGGACCCCAAACTTTCAAATATTTTTCACTTTCTTCCCTCTTCCCGCCACCACATCATCGAAGGAGGGAAACAATAGTTTCCCAAAAACAAAGGCTTATTATTAATCCATTCATTCTCACTCTCACCGTGTCATAATTCAAAAGCTTAGTTCAAAGTCACTATATATCCATTTGATGATACACTGATATTTATATACTCATTTGTTTTGACTTGGTTTTGGTGTTTATGTTCTTTCAAGTAACGTTGAACAATGTTGGCTCTTCCATCAATCTCCAACACCAACGCGGGAACCGAGTTGACTCCACAGCAGCAACAAAATGGTAGCGAAGTTGATGTCAGTGGGAAGAAAGCAAAACGCAGTGGAATTCGAGTTGTTGGAAACAGAATCTATGATTCTGCAAATGGAAAAACTTGCCATCAAGTACTCTTTCTTTTTTTCTGAGTTTTTATGAATACCCAGTATTTTTTTTCCTGTGTTTTTACGTTCTGGAGTGTGTTGATTTGTGGAGAGAGCGAGATTCCAATGTGGGTATATGAGGGAACGTGGAAATTATGTGAAAAATTGGAACTTTCATTGATGGGGTTGAATAAACGATGTTAATGGGTTTAACTTTGATGATAAATATGTCTGCTTGAGTTTACACGTTGAAGTGCTATTGGGTTTACTTTTACTTATTAATCTGTTTGATGCAATTTGTATTTGTCTTTGTTTCTAGTTTCTTAAGTTCATTTTAATGATAACTCTTTCTGCTTGATTTTACATTTTTGAAGTGTCGCCAGAAAACTAGGGATTTTGCTGCTGCGTGTAAGAATCTGAAAAATGGCAAGCCTTGTGTCATTAAGCTTTGCCACAAATGCCTCTTGAACAGGTTAGGTTCAGCGATATAAACATTGTTATGACTGTTGATTTCTGTTCATCAATGGTTATAATTTATTGGATTAAAATTATTTAATAATAAATTTGGCCCATTAAGTTTGATCCAATAGATTATAACCGTTGATGGACGGAAATCAATTGTTAGAATCTAAAATGATATAAGGTTATATCTTTTAAAAGGATAGATGTTTTTCCCTTTTTTTCAGAAATATTCTATAATGTTAAGAGTACAAAGATAGAGTAATGTATATTAGTACATGTGTTTTTTTTTTTTTTTCCTGATGAAGATTGTATTGTGTTCATGTGTTGAATTAGATATGGGGAGAAAGCAGAAGAGGTAGATACAGTGAGTGATTGGAAATGTCCAAAGTGCAGAGGCATTTGCAACTGTAGTTGTTGCATGTAAGTTGTTTGTGTTTTGATGTTTTTTTATTTTTTTATAATAATTTTGTACCATTTGTGTGTTAATTTTGAAACAAGAGTAATCTTGTAGGAAAAGACGAGGTCAACAACCTACTGGTGCTCTTGTGCATGTAGCCAAGGCATCAGGATTTAAGTCTGTATCAGACATGCTTGCAAAAGCTTCTGAAAATTTGGAGCCTACAAAAGAAGCTACTTTAGAAAAGGTGTGTTAACTTTCTCCCCTTCCCACATATCCTGTGCTTGACATATTTTTACCTATATGGGCTAGTTGATGAAGTTTAACTATTGATGACAGGAGCAACAATCTATTGATAACTCAGTTAATGATAAGGTCCTTATGAATAAAGCTGCTTCACCTCTAAAGTCAATTGTACCATACAAGGTTCGATTATTTTATTTCATTTGTTTGGAGATATTGGTAGATAGGGTATTTACAAGGATTATTCTCACCCGTGTGAAGCACCGACACTTCAAAAATCCTGACGTGTTGTGTCTGACACTTCCTGACACTCCCTGGCACTCCAACACTCATTATAGAAATTCAAAAAAGGGTTTCAAAGGTTACGTTACATTGAGTTTTTAGTTCCGACTATTATATTCGTTAGATTACGATTACTATTTTATTGAGTTTAATATAAATATTTGGGATATCTTATGTTTCTTTGTAAAATTTATGAATATTATACGTTTAGATTCATTTTTTTGTTAAATTATTGAATATTGAATATAATATATACTATATAAATTAAAAATATTATTTAATATCAAAACGTGTCCTAACGTGTCGAAATCTAACATTTTTTAGAATTAACGTGTCGGAGTGTCGTGTCGTATCGTGTCACGTGTCTCGTATCAATATCGGTGCTACATAGCTCACCCCTACCCTCGCTAGTTGGGATTTAATAGGGAGTGGTATTTTTTAATTTTAGATTTTGTTTAATGTTAATGTTTGTTATCTTCTGCAGGGATTTTGGAAGGAAAACACTTTAGATGGAAATAGTAGTTTAAAGCTTAAGTCTCCGAAGGTTCAGAAGACATCACCTCAGAAATCTAAGAAAACAAAGAGGGAAAGATTAAAGGAAATATCAAATAGCAACAGTGTTGACGATGCTTGCCAAATCAAGAGCCTTAAAAGGCCTAAAATTTGTAATGAAGTTCTAGAGGATGAAACAAAAGGAAATGCAAATGATGGCATTAAAGTTTGCAATGAAGTTTCTGAAAAGGAAACAAAAGTAGATCGGAACCGTGATATTGTTCATGCAAACATGGATGGTCCCGAGACTTGGGCTGCCAATGATTTTTGCCTCATTCCTATTCTAAGGGAGGAAAATAGGTGCAAAAGCATTATTGTGATAGATGATGATGATGATGGTGATAATGATAATGCTGAAGTCAATTCTCAAACAGCCATTACTGTTTTTCATGGAGTATCTGAAAAGGAAAGGGAAGTAGATAGGAACCATGCCGTGGTTCATGGAAAGTTTAATGGTCCTGAGGCTTGGTGTGCTAATGATTTTGCCTTCGACCCCAAGACTTTGAATTCAAATGATTTTGTCCTCAATCCTAATCAACAAATTCAGAAAAAAATTTGGAACAACACTGTAGTCATAGGTGATAATGATAATGCTGGTGTCAAGTCCCAAATGGGCATAGCAAAGTTTCAACAACTCAGGAAACTTATTGTGAACTCAGAGAGAGAAAAAGAAAAAGTTCAGGAAGAAATTCCTTTGCCACCTGGCACTGAGTTAACAGAAATATTGGACATTGAGTTTCCACCTGAAGATGTTGGGAATGCATTGCAGTTTTTAGAGTTTTGCAGAGTGTTTGGAAAGGTATGTCTTCTTGTTTACAGCATTAAGAATTATTGGCTGTATGGCATTATGTGGTTTTGACATTGGATTTTCTCTTAAATCTTTTATTAATTGCATTTTACTGCTTTCTGTACTAGTTAGGGTGCTAAACAAACCAGGGGTCTTTGGCTCGACTCGTGAAGGTCTGAGCTTACATGTCTAAAATTGGTTGTTGACACCAGTCTTGGACTTGTGTAAAAGCTCGTCTAATAAAAAGGCATCATGTTCCAATTCAAAAGCTCGGCCTTAAAGCCTCACAGGCTATTGGCCTAGTATAGTATTATTTTTTTTAATTTTATATTTTTTATACTACTTATAATAGCCATCTCTTTCTCCTCAATCCATTTCACTCCATTTTATTGGTTAAACAATTTTTTTGAATGATTTTGTTATATATTATGTTGTTTGGATATAAATTGAATTATAAATATTTATGGAATTAGTAATAATGTTGATTGTATATTCTTTTTGAATAAATTTTTGTTATCTTATTTTTTTTAACAGGCTAACAGACTAAATAATGCTTTTATTTGTTGTAAATAAGCCAGACCACGTGCCTATAGTCATATTTATAACAGGTAACAGGCTCGGTCAGGTTGACACAATTAAACATAGGCATAGCCTGTTAAGACCAAAGCTCTGCTCGGCTCGGCCCGTTAACACAGTAGTAGACCAACTGAATATAGATTATTGGCATATTCTTTTAGTGCTGTAGAATCTCATAATACATTACTGTTTATTATTAATATCATGCAATTTAAAAGTTGCAGATTCTTTTCGTAGTTGATCATTCATAATTGCTTTATCAATTCTTTTTCACTTAATCAGGCTCTTGATGTCAAGAAAGGAGAAGCTGAAGCTATATTACGAGAATTAATACGTAAGCAAAGTTTGCGCCGAGGACAAAACAACTTGGTAATTCAGTTTCAAATTAGAGTGTTGACTCTAATACTCATTGATTCTGGAGAAAGGTAAGTTTATCCCTTATAGCTTTTTTTTTTTTTTTTTTTTGGAGAATTTTCTTATATATTTCGATTAAAGTTTTCTATCTGGATAATGTTTGTATAGGTCTCCTTCCTTGAGTGCTTCCAATGGGAAGAATTCATGGTTGAAAGCACTTGAGGATTTAATCACTGAATCTGATCTTGTACTGAAAGAATTTCCATTAGATTGGATTAAGGAAGGCATTAGCGGATATTATGATTTGGATTTATCTAAAAAGCTTACTCTGCTGAACTTTCTTTGTGATGAAGCTTTAGGCACTGAGTAAGTCTTCAAGTTCAAGTATTTGATGTTGTTTTATTGTTTTCTTCTCTTTATTCATCACTTTCTTTTTTTTGTTTAGTTATAGTCTTCATTTTGTTTAATGTGGTTGGGAACTTACTTAATATGTTCAGGAAACTAAGGAGTCATATTGAAGATCAAAATTTAAGGTTTGCTGAAGAAATGAAAGAAGCAAAATCTAAGGTTGCTGCTGCTAAGGAAAAGGTAACAACAGGAAACAAGGTGTTATGTTTTTTGTATCTGGATTTGTGCTTCTGTTACATTTTGTTCTTAATTGTGTATACTTGTTATCTACAGGAAAGAGGTGTTAAGCAGAAGTTGCAGGACGAGGTAGCCAAAGCTTTTGCTTCCAATGGTGCTCCCCTTTCGATTTCTGAGCATGATGCTCTTGTTTCGAAGATAAAAAGTGAAGCTGCTCAAGCTCATGCTGAGGTGCTTGAGGCACAGGGAACTATTCCTAAAAGTATGTTGTCATGTTTATTAGTTGTTCATATGTTTTAACTAATTTGATGCTAAAGTTTTCAATCTGATTCACTGAATAATATTTAGATAGTTGTGCAAAGTACTATAATTAGAAAGACTATGTAAGTTACAAACAAGGAATAATTAACACAAGAAAATGAAAAAGAAATCTAGTGTTGATTTTTTATCATTACACTTTGGCTTAGGTTAATATCTGCACATATCACAAACATCTTTTGGTATTTCATATACACTTATAATAATTACATTTGCATGATATACTGATATCCTAGGCTACTTAGTTTACATCTTGTTTCTTTTCTCAGAAGATAGCATTTTCTTACTCAACATCTTGTATGATTTTCTAATTCAGTTGGCTTAAATTCATCAATTTCTTATAAGAATGTGGTTGATGCATGAGCACTTATTTTCAATAACACCCAGACTGAGACTTAATTTGGTAAATAAACAAATGCACTTACTGAGGCAAAAGCCCAAAATAGAAAATGTTTATGTATGATTACTTTCTGACTTGTAAGAGTTTAATGTTTATGCTATTGTAATGGTTGATATTATAGAGAAACAAAGTTCTGATGCTACAAGAACCGAGCCTGAATTTTTGGACAATAATGGTCAGGCATTTTGGAAATTACAAAGTTACAATGGTGAATATGCTGTTTTGTTGCAAGGTAGTTCTCAAAATGAATTAACTTGATTTTTGTGAATGATAACATTATGATTTGGGCTCTAGCAAGTTTTCTAAAAGAAAGCAATATACAGATATCAAAATTCAGGATGAAGCTGCTACTAAAGTTGATGAAAGATGGTTTGTGTATGGTCCTGAGAAGAAGGAAGAAATTGATAAGTACATTACCTCAAGGTGAGCTCTTTTATTAAAGTCAAAAAATGGATTGTTCTTGTTGTTTTGGATTTGATACTTATATTGGAGAATTTGCATTCTTTATATTTTCTCAAGGAACATGATCATAAATTAGATTACCAAAGCTAGCTTCAGTGTAAGTGTTGAATCAGTTAATGAGAAAATGACCACCCATTACATGCTAAACATATTTAAAGTGTATAAAATGACCCTTTACATTTTTTCATGCCCCTATTTGGATGACTTTTCAATACCATGACCCTACATTTATTGACAATTCTTAAATTGGTGATATTGCAATTATCTATTCTATGATTGATGCTCAACAACAGCAACTAATTAAGTATATATACATGTTTTTTTGCCTTGGTTGCAGGGCTAGAAGACCTAAAACTCACAAGGTTTCTTACATACTTTCAAATGAAAGCAGTGAAGCAGATATCTAAGGATGTTTATGGCTCGTATTGCAATCTTTGATCAGGAAGTTGTTGTTGTTGTGATGTTAGAAACAATCTATTATGTTAAGATTCTGAAGTTGCTGATGTTTTGATGTTAGAAACAAATACCAATTTCTTATATCATAATACTGTGGAGCAGGAAGCTGAGGAGATAATCAAGCTTTCTTCTATAGCAAGCTGTATTGAATGGCTTCCAATATTTTCTATGATAGAAATAAGATACTAATTAGGTTTTAATATAATTACAATTTATAGTTGTTGTTTTAGTACATTTTTCTTTTCTTTTTGTAATGATAGTCCTTAGAACTGGATTGACATAGCTGTTTGGAAAGAGAGGTCTTCTCATTATTCCAAAATAGCTAAATCAATGTAATTCTTAGCATTTTAAGAGAACCTCACATCTTTTGCCTGTTTGACAATTCAAAATCTTGCTCAAATATTTGAAGTGTTGATGTTTTTCAAGTAACATTTGTTGCTATTGATTTTTTCTTCTTTTTTTAATATAGCTAAACACATTTTTTTTTTGGGTGAAATAAACACATTTTATTAGATGTCATGTAGTCACTTGAGTAATGATTCCTTGTTTAGTAGTGCTCGACTGCTCGGTTATTATAATGTTATCAATAGAAACCTTTTTTTTAATTAGTTTATTTATTATCCGATTAGTATGATTCGAGGACTATAAATTGGACCATACATTAATTTTAGTAATGTGTAAATTGAAAGTAAATATAAGTTGGCGTTCGGTTCAGGATTTTCAAATAGTTTCTTATGCATACGACTTTGGAAAAGTACGAGGTCCATGTTTGGTAGATAGTTTTGAAAAAACTCCCCAGCTGTTCTATTTGCATAGCATTTGAGAAATAGTCGTAGATCGCCTGCACAAGTCACTGTTCTGAAAGACAACTTGGAGGTGGTATTGTGTAGTTAAACGGCAAGAAGGGTAACCAAAAGCAAACCAAAGTACCTTCATCTAAAGGGCAGTGGCCACTGGTATTAATATTAAAAAATTATTATGGGGTTATTTTTGTAATTTTATACCATTTATTCATCAATATTTTAATCTCAACCAAACATATATTTCAAGAACTTTAATCAATTTGCCTGTTAATATTTGGCCTAATCAAACATCTTTTTTTTACTTTCCTACCTAATACACTTTCCCTACAAATTCCTGATAATTACATTTTCCTGATAAATTTTTTTTTACCTGAACCAAACGCCCCAAGAAAAATATATAAAAATATCAAAGCATGTTAGCTTGATCCTTTGTCAACCAATTTTAATGTTACAACTGGTTGAGTGGTTCTTTTTTATTTGCTAAAGAAAATGTTGTCCAAGAAAGAGCTTTTGTACTACCAAATTTTGATTTTATGCAAAAGTAGCTGCCAAAAATATCATCATGACCCAAAATTTGTTGGTTTGATAGTATATTTGTACAATCTTATTTTCTATTATTATTTTAAAGGAGAAGATTATATTTATCATTATTTTGTCTTATTATTCTTAGTAGTTATTTGGTTATTATTTGATTAATTTGAAATTATGTAGTTAATATTTTTTTTCTTTTCCGATCATTAATTTCAAATTGATCTAACGATATTCAAATAAATAGTAAGAATGATAAAGTTAAAATGACAATAAATATAATCGTTAATATCGTAAATGCAAAAAAATTAAGTTAAATTGCAGCTACTCATTTATAAGATTATTCTTAAACGATGAATTGCATTTTTGGAACAATTTGTCTGAACTTTGAAGTTATCTGCAGAAAAGTATTTAATGCACTTTCTATTGAAAATATTTTTCTTTTATTTTTTCACCAGATATATACTTCTGAGGATTTAAAATCTTGATTTTAGATCTATCCTGAACTTCGGAGTAATCCATAAAAATCCTATAAAATTATTAGAAAATAATCTTAAAAAAAATTTAGGTAAGATATAAAAATGATAAAGTTCTCTTTATAAATTTTTAAAAGGGAATGATTCATTTACAAATTTTTTCAATAAATTTTTACAGATTACACTATATACTTCCGAAAATATACGGTGTAACCTAATGTACTTTCAAGAATATATAGTGTAATTTGTAAACAAATCAAAATTACGATGATCCACATGCTTATCGGTTGTGAAAAAACACAAAAACAATGCTACATGCAATTTTTTTTTTTTCAAATTTTGTTTTGTTTTTTTTTTTGAAAGAAGATTTTGCTTACAAAGTAGTTTTACTTTTTTAAAAAACAACTACTCGCAACTTGTCTCTAACAAGTGAAAACATTGCTGAGTTTAGTTTGAGAAGAAAGAAAATAACTTTGAGGTGGGTAATTTATTAACTGGTTGGGAATTTGGAAAAAAATATTATTAAAAAAATAAAATAATTTTATTTAAAAAATACGAAATCATTAAAATAAATAGTTGAAGATTAGTTTTGAATTTATTTATATTTATTTTGTATATTCGAAAAAGATATATACTAAAAAAAATGGATAAATGTGAAAGATAATGAATAAGGACACGTAATCCAAAATTTGACGGTTGAGGAGCAACTACCCTATTTTCTCTTTCTCTTTAGTCTCTGTTTCTGTTTTTGTGTTTATGTGCTACTCATTCTCTGTGTGCGCGTTCTCTCACTCACAACAATTCACAAAGAGAGCCATTTCTGTGAAAAGCGATGCGAGGCGGAGCCACCGTCTGTTCCGGTGACCGGTTTCTGTATCTTCTTCCACAACTCACCAACTCAACTCGGTCACGGCCCGTTTTGGTTCACCTCCAATCAAACGCGAAGCTTTTCCTGAAACCACATGGTTCCAAATTGAGTCTCACTCCTAGAGCTGCTGATTCTTCCACCACAACTACCACCACCACCACCAACAATAACACACTCGTTCCTGACGATGGTTTCTCTCTTGCTAAGGTCTCTCAACCCGGTTTTTTATTTTTTTCCTTATTGGACCGGACCGGACCGAAAACCCTAGTTTTTTTTATTATAATAAGGGTTTTATTTATGTTGAAGAAAAAATATTGTGTTATGTTATAGAAATTCGTTTCGTGTGTGGGAATATTTTTTTTTCTTTGCTGCAGGTACTAAAAATGTGTGTGTAGGAAATTTTTTGTGGTCATTAAATGATAGGTGATAAATCCTTAAAATAATCTATTACCATTAGAGGATAAGAGAAATGTTAACAACATGTTGTTTTATTATTCTTTTAGCACTTTTAATATTTTTTAGGGGCAAGTTATATTTACAAAATTTTTTGTTTACAAATTCTTCCAAATTTTCTCCCGGGAGAACGTAGTGTAATTTGTAATAAAAATTCAAATTTGTAACAAAAATTCAAAAAAATTTGTAAACGGATTTTTTTTTGTTTGTTATTCGGAACGTTATATTACGGTTTTAGCTTTTTTACTCTTACTATCTCATTTGGGACAGTTGTATCAATTTGAAATTATCAACAGTTAATTTTTTTCATTTTTTAACAGTTGATTTAATGTTAACGATATTATTATTATTATTATTATTAGGTAAAATTTGATGTTAACGATAGTAATAAAAAGTAGGGTCAGCATAAAATTTTACTTAATAATTGGAGAAAATATTAGGGAAAAAAAGTGTTAAAGAAACTGGTTATTTTAAAAGTTACTATGTGTCTTTCTCATTCTACTAGGATTTTTTTCCATGTTATTTAAATGACATGAGAGAATCCAAATTAAGAAAATTATTATTATTTTTTTGAGAGGGTACGAATGCAGTTAATAGTAATTAGTTTATCAGACAAGTGTGGATTTTAGTAATTGCTCTTTACATTTTATATACTAGTATTTTGTGAAGTATTCCATCAACACTGGTTTTGCTCAGAGAAGCAAGAAATGGAATAATGAATTATTGATGATATGTACTTATAGTCTGAAACTATGAATGGATTTGCTTTGTTGAATTAATTATGATATGTACTACACATATTTCAAGAATTGTTCTCTTTTTAAGTGTCTCGTGATAAATGAAATTTGGTAGTGAATAATAGGTGAAATGTCTGTTAATATTCTCCTTCTCATTGAGGGAACTCTTATCTACTGTTGCAACTTTTAGTTCTGGTTCATCTCACTCAGCTTGCTGATTCAATGCTTCATACAGTTATCCTTTTCTTGCCCTCTCTGCATAAATTTTTTTAACTTCTTGTTGGGTTATTTTTTATGAGGATGTTGTTTAATGATTTCAGGTTTCATTTGGTGTGGTTGGTCTAGGTGTTGGAGTGTCACTCTTGTCGTGAGTTTTATTTTCTTTTTCACCTTCTGTATTGATATCGTATAATATATCAAGTGCTTCTGTTTCTTATGTTGGTATTTTGTTTCAAATATACAGCTATGGTTTTGGTGCATATTTTAATGTTCTCCCTGGATCTGGATGGTCAGCTATAATGTTAACATATGGCTTCCCTCTTGCAATTATTGGCATGGCACTCAAGGTGAAGAAAGTTTTATTAATGTGAATTAAGTTATAAGACGGACATTCATCGTAACTATGTTGTGTAAAAGAATCATGTCCGGAGTTCCCCTCCCTAATGTTCATGGTTTTGTGCATTGGTGTTTTAATGGATGCACCTGTGGGTCAGGCACTCTATGTATAATGCTTCATATTTTTGCCATTCGACCTTCTTATTTGCAGTATGCAGAACTGAAGCCAGTCCCATGCCTCACATACTCAGATGCTCAAAGGTTGCAGGAAAAATGTGCAACTCCAATTCTTAAACAGGTAATCTCATCATAGACTCAATTCTTATTGCCGTATATGGTGTCATTTTAAGTGTTTCTCGTCATGGGGTTCCTTTTTTTTTTTTTTTTTCAGTTCAAGTAATTGGAAATATGCTATTTATTTTTCTGATCTCTCTAGTTGAAGGTGGTTTCATTGTTTTATAATAATTATACCATGACAATACTGACTTATTAAAGGGATAACCTTGACGTTGCCCATTAAGCAAATCAAATTCAAGATGCCTAACATTTCCCTTTTCACCCATTTATCTAAGAGCAATCAAGATTAGGAAACTGAAGAAAGCAAATAATGTAATGTCTAGGTATTGTCTATTTATATCAAGGGTTAAAATTGCCAATTTTGGCATCTTTCTTCATTAACTTTTGTAATTTCCAAGGTAAAATGGTGTTTTTCAATGTAAATTCTAAAAGGGTTAACAGGTAAATTGGCTAACATAATTTTTGCAAAATTGTAAGGGTAAGGCTGTATACAATCAACCTTCACCCTTACCATCGCAAGTCGGGGAGCCTTGTACACCGGGGTTTGCCTTTTTATACAAGTCATCCCATTTATACACAATTAAAAGTAGATGGATAAATTGCAGATCAATTTTAGGTTGCAGGGTTTAACCCAGATTCAACTCGTTTTTTAATTTTTTCCGGGATTCATATATTGAAAATCCAAACCTTAGAAATGCTCTACATCTACTAAGCGAAATTAGTTCATTCAAGGAAATATACACTTTTATGCATTCAAGATCAACTCCCTCCATGATTTTCAAAATGATTTTTTTTTTTTTAATTATGACGTGACAGTATATTCATGGTATTTTATATTACAGAATGGAATCACATAATGATTTTTCGTCTATTGCAGTTAGATTCAATCTTTCCTGTAATCACTCATACGTACTCCCTGCTAGTATATCTAATCTAGATGGTTTTGAAAATTAATTTGATATGTTAAGTGGCCTTTTTTGCTTTCATAGGTGAAGAACGATGTTACCAGATATCGATATGGTGACGAGCAGCATTTGGATGAGGCATTGAAACGGATATTCCAGTATGGTCAAGTATGTTATTAGTGAATTATCTTTTAGGTACTTAATTATATTTTTTGTATTATCTATTTCTCCATTTTCATATTTTGAGGAATAAAATATAAGGTTGTCAGGACTCAGGAGAGCCTAAAAACTGGGGAGATAACATAAAAGTAACAATTGGTTCTCCTTTTTACATGTGTTTTAAATGGACCTCCAAGTGATACCTGAACCCAGGTCAAGTTTTGACAATTTGTTCTGTGGGGCTGTTAAAAATAAAACACATTTCCAAGCTTGCACCCAATAGCTTAAATTTAGGATGATTTGGTTCTGTACAGGGGCAAAATGATTAATAATTTCTCGTACCTTCATCCATACCAGCATCATTAGCTAAATACTGAGGTTACCAATATATGCCCTTGTTGCAAGTGGGCTACTCTTTCTTCTTCTGCAGCCTGTGATGTACTCTTCATTTCTGACATCATTTTATCTGCTTTATGTTTCAGGGAGGAGGAATACCAAGAAGAAGTGCACCTGTTCTACAAATGATTCGTGAAGAAGTATGCTAGTCAATTTGCATTAATTCATTAATCAGTACTATTATAGAAGTCTCCTTCTGAACTTTTTTCATCGCACTTATTAGATCACTTGGAAATACCAAAAGAGAAAATAATAATGCATATCTCATTTTCTTTTTTAAGAAAAGTTAAAAGTAGAATGCATACATTTATGGCACACACACACTCCCTCTATCTGTCTGCTGAACTGCTTTAAATACACCATATTTTAACTTTCATATTTTGTTCTCATTCTATCACTATATATATAATTTAAAATTACCTTTATGTTATTTGTCTGCTTTAACTTTGTTCTATCATTTGTTGGTATATCATGGAGCCTTACCACAACTTGAGCCTATAACCTCTACCCTTATCCCTACCCACCTCAACCATCTAAGTTACACCCTTTCATAAGATTCATTTAAGTAAACTCAATCACCTGTGTTGTCTTTGAGCACAGCGAGGTGCATCTAAATACCTTTTGTGTTGTCAAAGTCTTTTCGGGTTGTCTTAAGTATTTGCATTGGCTCAAAGTATGAAATCTTCCAGTAATTCTTTGATTAGTTCACTCTAAGTGGATTTGGATTAGCGTTTAAAGGCGATTTTAATCAACCTGACATTCATCTCAGTTGATTTAAAGTCCAGAATAGAACTTGTTTTAATGCTTTATTAATTCAACACCTTTGGTACTCGTGCTATCTTTTCCCTTATTCATTTCATCTTTTATAATGTATTTACTATTTTACACGTAAATTATTTTTTAAAGAAATTTCTATTAAAACCTTTCCAACAAATCAGCAATTATTCTTTGTCTTAAGATTGGTTCCCCTCAATATTGCCTTTTCGTTTAAGTAGAACTGGCCTAAGCCGTTTTGTTTACTAAAGTGTTTCTTCATTAACACAAGAAACCTTTTATTCTAATATTCTATAAATATAAGGGATTCCATAATACTTCTGAAACGAAAGCCTGTTAATATTTCTCATGCAGTAATCTGTGTTGATCTGAGATGCTACCTTGCATATTAGTTAGATGATCTTTTTTGTTGATTAGACTCTACAGTCATTCCTTATTGATCCTGTCTCATAATGTGCCCATATCTTAGGTCACACAAGATGGTAAATACTGTTTAGTCTTGGTTTTCGAGGCCAAGGCTCTGCAGCTGTCAGATTTTGAAAAGAGACAGGTATTCAACTTTGCTTTCTTGGAGCATATACTTTAAGTTACTTGCATCTTGTATTCCATTTTCTATGTTTGTGAAGATAATGGGACCAATGGATCTAAAACTGCTAGAAACTTGATCGCCCTTCCAATCTTGTATTTTTAATTTTTATTTTTTTTCCTGGAGGAAAAGATGGGGGGTGGAGTTTAAAATGAATTCATATAATTGCAGAATAGTGGAGGCAAAAGACAGAAATACCACTACCAAAATCTCATTTTGCATTGTATGTTGAACAAAAAAATATCCTATTGACAATCCTTATCCCACAAAACTTTTGCAATGATAAGAATTGTTAGTTGGAAGCTCAAGCATTCCCCTCTAACCAAAGCACCAAATCACTTCAAACAGCAAATTTCTTCAAAACCTTATGATAGGGACCCATGGGATCACCACCCCAAAAGCTAGCCCAAAGGGTGGGAGTGCCCAAGGTTTTATAAATCCCACACTAATTGCCTACAAAATCAATGTGGGACTCCTAACATTGCCGTCCCCTTTAAAGGCCGACGTCCTCGGCGGCTTTCACTCTAACCCAGTGATAGGGACCCATGGGATCACCACCCCAAAGGGTGGGAGTGCCCAAGGTTTTATAAATCCCACACTAATTGCCTACACAATCAATGTGGGACTCCTAACACCTTACTCCACAAATTTTAAGCTAAAGTGTTTCAAAGTATTTGAGCAGACCTACAAAACTAGCTCATTGTGCAAAATAATATGATTATTAATCTCTGAGCTCCGTAATTGTGTAAAACAATAAAATATGCTCTTCAGGTTAACTGGTGTTAATCTTATTCATAACTGCATTATAGGTAGACAGAAAACTTTAACCTTAGAGGGCTACTGCTTTTGGAATTTAATCAATCCATTTCCTAGTCACTGCAATTCTAAGATCCTCTGGAGTTTTAATTAGGTGCTAACTATTTCCCAATCTTCAATTTTGTGTTTAGGCTAAATTTACTTCATTCTTTGGGCCAGGAATTACAGCTGAAGTTGGTGAGTCTGAAATTTCATACGATTCTGCTTATATGCTAATACTTAAGAATTAAAAAGCCACAGAATCTGTATGACATGAATGAATGCATTCTGACATAATATTTGGATGCAGGGAAGAGCGAAAACGATTTATATGAGGTTCGACTTATCTCCAATACAGACCCCAATGCGTCTCCTTCATGAAGTTCATAACCATTTTATCCTATACTTCCATGTTGCTTTAGTTAATCATCATGACTTAGGACCTTTGAAATATGTTAAATTATTAAATTCAAAGATTTCGAGCTATTGTTTCAAGTGTAAATTCTGATACAGATTAAAAGAAAAAGAATAGAAATTGGAAAGAAAGAGCCTAGCCTTTGAGGACCGCACTATTTACTTTATTTTAGATTTGAACAAAACTAAAACTTGCTTGGCCACTCGTTTTTTATAGTTTGAAACATGGGATTTCTCAGTTCAGGCTTTCTGTCGCCAGTTTCTTGGTATGTCATAGACAATTAAAAATGAAAAAATTGTCGTTAGATGCACAATTTATGAGGGCGAGTGTTTCAGATGTTGGCTTTATCTTTTGAATCTACAATAACGTAGTTATGTTTGGATTTGGCAATTTGATAGTGACAGCATATTGGGTTTTAGATATGGGTTTGGTTTTTTTACGATCAACATTGATTTGAGGCGGAAATTAAGATATTTATCGTATGACAACATTAAATAGTCCACCCCTAGCCCCCATGTAGCTTCACTTTTGATCATGTAAGAATATTATTATATTACTCACGTCATTCTACCATGCTAAAAATTTAAATTAGAACAAGCATATCTATTCACCAATGTCTTTATTGCTATAAAATGTTTAGAGTGATACATTGATAAAAAAGACATGGAAAAGGTTTTGAGGTAATTTTCCAAATAAACATAATAATCATTAACAATAAAAAGAGTGGTACGTGTGTACAATCTTGTTGACAGTATCCCCCCCTCCCTCTCCTCCTCCTCCTCCTTTTCTTGTTCATCTCTTGTTTTTATGGCTTGAATGGTCTGATTCTTCAAGAAGTTATATAAAGCAGACAATTTCTTGTGGAAGTTTTACGATAGATTAGTGATTTTGATGTATGCAAAACAAAGACAAAATAAGTAAGTTAGTTCAAATTTCAATGGTATTGAAAGTAAATTTAGATAAAAAAACCATACGGAGATAAATGATAAAAGATCAAACCATATAAGAGATTTTGAACTTTTCCCTAATGGTAATATAGTATAAACATATTTTAAAGAAAAGAAAAAATCATCTTGAAAACAGATAACAAATACTTGAATGGTATGTTCCTGTCTATTCCTGTACATTAGGGGTAACGGGTCGAGCCAGATTGGACTTTGGTTTTAGAAGGTTAAACCTGTGTTTAAATATGTCAGACTGACCACCTAGTCTGTAACTTGTTATGAATATAATTATCGGTCTACGGTCTGACTTATTTACAAAAAATAAAAGTCTAGTTTAACCTGTTAAAAAAATAAGACAACAAAAATCTATCCAAACAGAATATACGATCAACACTAATAATTCTATAAAGATTCACAAATTTAATGTATATCCAAACAACATAATATGACATAAAATCATTCAAAAAGTATGCTTAACCTATAAACTAAAGTAGTACAAAAAAAAAAAAAGTAGTACAAAATTCTGCGTATCCAACTTAGCGAAGGGGATTGTTACACACTATAAAAGAATTCTAAGTGAGAAAAATAAATACTAATTGAATAGCGTGAAAGTGATAAAATTATAGAATCTAAAAATATTAGCAAATAATAATAATAATAATAATACATCCATTTTCTCAACTATTACATATGAAAAATGAACAGCGCCATCAAAACAAGAATCGAAAAAAGAGTTAACATTATGCAAAAATATCTCAATAATAGTAGAAGAGAGACCATCGAGAGATGAAGAGAAATCTTCTAACAAGAGAGAAAGGTAAAATGCTAGGAGATAGCAGAAATCGAAAGGGAAAAGCATGGTGAAATGCTTGGAGATGACTTTGACGAAGAGAATGTCGGAGAACGGTTGCTTAATCGCTTGAGTGGATTTTAAACAAATATTTGCTTCCAATGTTCACAAAAAGGTTTTAAGCAACTCAGTAGATTTTGCTGAAAAATAAAAGCAATAGTTTCAAAGTAAATTGTTCATCATAATTATGATTCACTCAGATCTAATGAGTCAACTAAATTGCTTCCAATGTAGTTGTTTAAAGAAAAAAAGACAAAAAATAAAAATAAATAGAAAAACCTTTTTTCTTTTAAAGAAAAAGGCCTTCTACCAAAATCTACTTTGATCCAATGAGGCCCAAAATCCATTAATGTGGCCCAATCACTCTCAGATTTAATGGATCACAATAAACCCTAAAAAAACCCCTAACCATTCTTCAAATACATCATCTTCTTCTTTTTGGGTAAGGGTTTTCTCGAATTCCACACACAGTGATTTACATTTTCGTAATGGCTACTATGAACTATTATTTATGAACGTTGTGATTAAAACGTGTTTCAGATTGATTGTCAGTGATGGAGCACGGTTCTTACTCTGATCAGAGTAAATCTACTTTTTCTCTGGTTGATGAGGATCACACATTTGCAAATTCTGTCAGATTCACCTTGAATCAAGAGTTAGTAAATCTGGAATTTCTTATGTGACTATCTCTGTATTTTTTTGCAATTTCGTAGTTCATTCAATTCCAAAGTACAAAGTGCATGCAGTATCAATCTTGTGTTCTTTTTTCTTTTTTTCTTTTTTTTGGTTATCGTATCATAGAAGCAGAAATTTAGGCTATCATTATGATGAACAATCAAAAGTTACTTCAATGTAGAAACAATATTAGTATCTATTAAAAGAAACATAAAGTGAACTTAATCCTTTTCATGAAACAACAAATAGGTTGACAGATCCTCATCCTCTCCTTTACATCTGTTGGAGAAGGAATAGAAAGTGAGATCATGGCATAAATCCCTGTTTATATTGATTTCAACCTATACTTTGTTTGGCAGATAATTTGATTAATCCATTTGCATGCTTGTTTACTTGAGTTTGAGCCTTTGTTTGATGTGCATTTTTTGAAGTGGAAAGGAAAGAAAGAAGTCTAAGGATTGAGCCTAACGCTTGTTTGGTATCAATTTAACAGTGGAAATGAAGAAATTTGGAATTTTGGAGTGATTGACTCTCTTTTTTTGTTTTTATTTTTGACTTCACACCTAAATGTCAATTTTATTTGGCTGTTTCATATTTCTCCCTATGCCTCCTTTCTTCCTCATCATGTGTTCAGTTCAATACTTCCTGTTGAGACGAGGTTATTAATGTTATTTTGCAGTCCAAGAGTGACATTTTGTGGGTATAGCATTCCTCATCCTTCAGATAATCGTGTTAATATCAGAGTCCAGACAACAGGTAACATTTGAAGTGTCTTTCAACTCTAGCGTTTATTATGGTTAATATAGTTTGCAAATTTCTGCCACAAACAAGTGAACAAATACATATTTTGTATTAATGCAACCTCAAGTGCATGTACTTATACCATCAATTTCATATTCTGTTTTGCTTTATAACATAATCCTGCTAGACCTATTTATTTGCTAGTTTTGGAAGATGACATTCTGGATCTCATGAAACTAAAATTGTTGAAGCAAGTTACACATCACTAGATCTCATGATACTAAAAAAATTTCTCGTGCCATTCTCTGTTTAACTTGAGATGATGTTTTTATGGATGTTATAGGTAGTGCATCTATAATTCAGGGAAGAAATATTTTATTTAGAAAAAAAAAAAAAATCAGGCTAATGCTGGGGCATCCATAAATACCTTTCTAAATCAGATGTTTGCACTAAATTTATTGTTTGTTTGCAATATACTATGATATTGCATGGTTAATTTTCTGTACAATGTGTTTCACTATACATCTGTAGGGGATCCAGCACGAGAAGTGTTAAAAGATGGATGTCAGGATCTGATGATTATTTGCCAGCATGTTAGGAACACTTTTGATAAGGCTGTCAATGATTTTAAAATGACCAAGACTGTGGAGGAGGATATGGATACCAAATAGTGTCGACTTGTAGTTATAGTTTTGATATATGTATTGATATTTGATCTGGTTGTGTATTTTTGGGCTTAACAGTTGAGTATATAAACTTGTTATATATGTTTTCGGAATCCATGTTTGTTAGTGAGAATAATGATTTAGATGCATCCAATTTTGTATATGAATATTTATTTTACAAGGAAATAATTATCTATTAGATGAAGATGTCGCAGGGGAAAGATTAGAGTACTTATAGAGAGGTGACTTTCTCCACAGCATTTTCTCCAATCCTGAGAATGGAAGTGTTTGAGACCACTCTTAGCTGATTTTCACCACATGAAGAACGGAACATATCATCCGTGACCATTGAATTACATAATACAAACATGAAAATGTGCCACGGATAGACTCCCATACACAATTGCAATTGTTCTAAACTTTTCTATTTCTAGTAATAATGCACTGCAAAATTTCTGAAGAGAATGAGAGAACAAAGAGAATGGCTTCTCTCAGCATCCCATAGTAGTCTATTTTTCATTTTTCAGCTAACTTTGAAAGGTGAGAAATATGCTATTCCTTCTTTGTCTTTCTTTGTCTCTGCCTTTTCTTCATTATCCATGAAAAGCACCCACATTGCATGCAAAGTTGCTCGTCATTCTTCCTACAGTCATTCACTTCTCTTATTGTTTCTTTTGTAGTCTCCCATGTTTCTTTATCCTTCTCTTCCACCTGCACACATGCATTTGTACCTCACATCAATGTCATATTTGGTAGCTTGTACTTCTCAAATCCATTAATGTATTAGGAAACTTTAATCTGATTATGCTTTCTTTCCTGGGAAAACATTCTTTTTACAACTATATGTAATCAAAGTTATTTGTATAATGTATGATTCAAGTTAATCAACTGGTAATCATTCTGTAAATTGGTATAAGCTATATGCAAGCCAAAATAAGGTGTGGCCCTGGCTAGGGGTGTAATGGTGCAGCTTTTTCCTAATTTAAGGCTACACATAAATCAAATTACTCTTTTATTGCAAAAATAAAAAATTAAAATTAAACAAACATTGTTTAGGTATACCATGTTTGATTTAGATTGTAGGAGATTCGAGTACGATATTGATGTTAGAGGTTCATTCTCGGACTAGTTATTTATATATATATATATATATATATATATATATATATATATATAATAATGACACTCAAATTTGAATGTATGACCTCACCCAAATTACCTAAATTTCTTACCGCGGATTAGTCACTTTCTTTGCATCCTTGTATTCAAGTGTTTGCATTTTCAATGTAACAAAAATAGGAAAAAATTATTAGCAAAAAAGGTTAAAAAATAAAGTACATATTAGTTACCGTTTCCCATGTCAAATTTCTAGAGGGTTTATTTTTAGATTTTCGGAAAAGTGAGGGGTGGTAATCCAATTTCTTCATATTTGGTGGAAGATTTTGGAATTTTTTTTTGGGATTTTATTGTGTGTAAAATATAAATTAAAACACTTTTTCGGAAAAAAGGAAAATTAGATGTGAAAATTTTGACAAAAATCCCGATAATATTTTGGCTTGCACACAATAAAATTAAAATACAATTTTTTAATAACATTCCTAAAAAATTCATTTTTACACTATATTTTTAAGAATTGTGACTCTTGGGTAAAATTTTTTTTTCATTTACCAAACATGTCTTAAATGACTATTCTATGATGTCATATATCATTGCTATAATGCAAGAAATTGCCCAACATTATTTTATATAACTCGTTTCCCATTTTTAACTATAGCCCCTCTCTCTCTCTTTTTTTTTTTTTGAAACATACTCTAATTACTTCTTTGAGGCAAATAGACTTCCTTTGATATTCTCACAAACTTCGACTCTTTGAGTCAATTATGAGATTAATTCAGAGTGTATGATAGGTAGGGATAAAAATTTTAAACTCTTCCAAAAAATAATATAATAGGATGGGATCAAACCCTTTTCTTTCCAATGCTATATAGCCTTTTATGTTTTTGGGTAACCATCAAAATGCTATCTTTTGACAAAAAAAAAAAAAAAAACATACCAAAATGTCATGACTAAAGTTCCATTACTGGGTTCAGTGGGACATATTTTGCCACGTGGCAAAAAAATGTGAGTTTCACTAACTGAGTTAAGGGCACTAGTTCTCAACATTACAAATATTTCACCACATGGAGGTTTGTTTTAGTGGTCCGGTGTACATGATTCCCTTCCAAAAATAATAAAAAAGACAAGGGGGTGAAAGGAAATTTTTAAAGAAATAAGGGATTGAGAGGGAAGAACCATTTTCCAAAAAAAGAAAAGGGAACCACCCAAAAATAATCACCTCCCATCACTTTAAAAAATCTCCACCACATGGTAGAAGAACGTGAGTGACTCGCCATCTAGACTCTCAATATTGGACAAATTTTTGGTATATCAGATGTACTCAATTTGATATATCTTTTTTCACATTTAAAAAAAAAAAGCAACATTTTTGAAAAAAAATTCCCGTCACATTAAAAAAATTTCTTCTTTTTTTTTTTAAATATACCGAGTTAAGTAATTTAATGCACCAAAGATTTGTCCTACAATATTCTATCATGTGGCAAAAAGTGTGCTGCTGGATCCAATAAAAAAATTCTACCATGACATTTCAGAATTTTTTTTAGTGTTCTAAAGGTCTGGTGGGGGAGACACCGGTATGTAACCCACCAGGGCCAGGGCAGACCTGTTCAACCTCTATGAGGATTTATGCCAGGGATAGCAGCAAATTAAACCCGCTTTACAGTTTACCTACCAACAAGGGCCTCAAAGCGGCCGGAGGGAGTCGAACCCACGCCCTTTTGGGGGTATGGACTGATTCCTTAGGCACCTGTGCCACATCTTGTTGGCTTCATAAAATAATTTGAAAGCCGTGACATATTGATATTTTTTTCCCATGTAGTGTCAAATTGATCGTTGTCCTTTTATATATAATCCTAATGAAGGATTAGTAGCATGGCAATGAGCAAGCATTTTCATTAATTACCCTCGAATACTCGATGATAAAATGATTTACTTAGATTGAAGGAGAATAGTACACGTATTTTAAATTATTCAAGAAGGAAAACTGGGTAGATTGAAGAGTTAATTTTGGAATTGCTTATCAACTTGTCAAGAAACTCTTAACATACTTCACAAAAAAAAAAAGGACTAGTGTACGTGTAGATAGCAGAAAACTTGGGAAAGTGTGAAGGGACCAATACAGAAAATGTTGAACTTAGATTCCAAAAATAGTGTAGAGTGGCATGTGCACATGAAACATCGAGAGGGACCAATATATCCAATACCCCACATCGTACAATCTAATTATATGACAACTATATTTGATTCTATTATCTTGGAAAACGCGCACCCTTGGTCTAGGTTTCTTCTTCCTTTTCTTGCATTTTGAATTGTAATTTTGAAAGATTGAAAAATAAAGGTGGATTTTGCATCTAGTTTTTTAGTACTTCCTTAGGTAGTGATAAAATTTATAACTACCCTCCTAAAGGGATTTAATTTTGATAAATGTTACAATAAATTTTGTTTTAGGACATGCTATTGTTCATTCTAGCCTTTAGATTCTTGAGATCCATCCACATAATGCAATTTCATGTTTTCTTGACTTTATCACGTGTCTATAAAAAAAAAAAAAATCAAAGGTTGAAACATCAAAGCTAGAACACTGGAATGTTTCACAACAAAATCTTTTTTTGTTGTTGTATATTTTCATTTAATCATGTTTTAACATAGGGTTTTATATTTCTCATTTAACATGAGAATTGAAATCTCATGTTGTAGAGATAAAAAATATGTGAGATCCATGTGTTAGAAAAAAATTAGATGTAGGACCCATATCAACACGGAAATCGAAGGATGTGTATGAAAGTTTGAATTCTCATGTTAAATGAGAAATATAAAATCCTTTAACATATGAGAGAAAATTCATGGCTTTCATTTAATCACGCTAGACAATATCAATGTCTTTCATAGTTTATGTATAAGAGAAAATTGATTCCAAAGCTAAATATCAAGGTCTTAATTTGAATATATTGCAGATTATGAGATTTTTTTGACTGATGTAATGCGAAATCAGGAATATTTTATCCTATTAATTCTTTTGACAAATTATTCATTAATTTAACGCGAGTGAAACACGTATGAAAAAAGTGTGCGCGTTTAAGTCACGCATCACCTCAATGTGCGACTTAAATGCACATATTCCCCATGCGTGTTTCACCCGCATTAGATTGGTAAAAATTTTGTCATATTGATTTCACGTTAGATGGTTCATTCTAGCCAACTCATTTGAAAAAATAGGAGAGTAAAACAGAAATCTAGCACATACCTCATCCTCAGAAATAGATTTGGTATTTGAACTAAGCGAGTATTCAGACAGCTTCATTGACCTCTCTATGATGGATGGAGTTAGAGCAATGCTGGAACTGTTTGAACTAAGATAAGAAGGTGTACTTTGAGTACCAGCATCTCTTGTCATTCCCTCCTTTTTCTTTTCTGTATAGAAAGGTCAAGTGGAATTGTTAAGTGACTTGGACGGTGTCTGAGATATATAGTCTCACATTGGTTGTATGTGCAACTAATGTGGAGTGTATAATGCCTTGGGCACTCCCACCCTTTGAGCTAGCTTTTGGGTGGTGTATCTCAAGGTTCTTTACATGGTATCAGAGCCTCGACTTCCCCCACTTTCTCTTGTGGACTCTCTTAGCACAGGTGGGCTAGGCCTGTTGCATCATCCACTCTTCTAGCCCAATGGGCTTTCGTGTAAGGGGGCGTGTTGAGATATATAGTCCCACATTAGTTGGATGAACAACTAATGTGGAGTTTAAAAGACCTTGGACACTCCCACCCTTTAAGTTAGCTTTTGGGGTGGTGTATCCCAAGATTCTTTAGAGTCACAGAGTAAAAGCAAATACATAAGAACATATGGCTATGTGAACCTGGAATGTGTAACTGAGGAGCTACATCATCTTGTGTGTAACTATAAGTTGATGGCTTTGTGCAAATTTGTCTTGATGAAGAATAAACTAGAGGAGCAGACTTGTTAATTCTGTTTGTTTTAGAGTTTTGAAATGATCTTCCACTAAGAGTTTTTGCAGATAAACACTCCATTGGTACTTCTCCTGAAAGAGGGTTGCATATATACTTTTCTGCTTCATTCCACTTGGAATTCAAAGCAAATCCATCTGAAGATAAACACTCCCAACTTTTATAACCTGACCTTGCTTGCAATGCTGCATTGGACCACCATGCAATTGATTGAAAAAAATTCAGAAAAATATTATAAAAGTATAAACCCTCTATGCTAAATATCAATGTGGTTCATTCTATGGTACCTTTAAGAGCAGTAGTGAAAGAATAAGTTGGAGGGTCTATTTCATCTGTAACAAAATTGGGAGTTAAAATAAAATAAATAATGAAAATTTTGAATTGGAGCAAGAGAAGGAAAGTACCTTTAAAAGGGTATCCAGGTGAAGAAGCAGTGCTAGAAATGGTTATGTTTGATCTAAAAGACTTTGTGTCTTCTCTAAAGCTTCTTATATATGATGCTGAGTACCTTCTGGACTTGGTGTTCTCTCTACTGATTCTAGCTTTCACTGCCCATTCTGTCAAATTGAAATCTGAATCATCTTGTTTCTTGTAACTACTATAAGGAGATGATTGAATTTCCACTGTGGAGGCCATGAATGAGTTAGAATTGTTCTAAATTTCAAGGTCTATACTCAATGACATGACCAAAAAAAGTGGCTTCAGAGTTCAGAGGATGTAACTTTTTTGTCTTTGTAAGTATGTATGTAGCTGGCATGTATATGTGTAGCTTTTGTTTTAATATGTCTCTTCCAAATTTTGCTCCTTCGCTATATGACATGGCTCAAGTGTCTTTCTATATTGCAATTCTTCTTTATTTATTTTCCTTTTTTGGTTTCTGCATTAACTTGATGAGGTTTATACTTCTTATGTCACATAAGATGAGAATTTTTGCATCACACACTTAGGTGGGCCCCATTAGGAAAAAGTAAATAAAAAATTTTAAAATATTAACACGTAAAATGATGTGAGTGTAGCATAAGAAGACTATTCTTATGTTGCATAAGAAGTATAAATCCCTGACTTGATTGTACTGCACTAGTAACTTTTCTTATTCTTTGATGCCCATTGGGTGAGGTTTTAACCTTTCAGTTTATTATTGGACACAAAAAGCACATTGCATGTATATGGTGTTTTGTTGAAGAAGACAAGATACTAATTTGGCACCACCAAACAAGTTGATTAATTGATAAGAGATTATTTCACTTTAATCAAGCTATTTAAAATCTTGGTAACAAGAGTTTTTTGTCGCTACTCATGCTAACAAGAGTTTTGTTGTCCAAATGATTCTTTTTGACTCGATGGAACTAATTTGGTAATCGATGGATGGAGAATGTTAAGAATTTTGGGATACATCCCCAAAAGCTAGCTCAAAGGGTGGGAGTGCCTAAGGCCTTATAAACTCTACATTAGTTGCACATATAATTAATGTGAGACTATATATCTCAACACGCCCCCTCACACAAGAGCCCATTGGGTTTGAAGAGTGGATGATGCAACAGGTCCAACCTACCTCTGCTAAGAGAGTCCACAAGAGAAAGTGGGGGACGGCGAGACTCTGATACCATGTTAAGAACCTTGGGATACACCACACCAAAAGCTAGCTCAAAGGGTGGGAGTGCCCAAGGCCTTATAAACTCCACATTAGTTGCATATACAATCAATGTGAGACTATATATCTCAACAGAAATCCAAAACAAATATATAAATTTGTCTACCTTACCTATAGTTCCTTTAATTGGGATGCTGCAATCTATGGAGCACACAAAATTCCCCGAATTGAGACAATTTTAAAAAGAATAAACTAAATTAAGTTTATAGTTGAATATAACTTAGCTTTAATGTATGCTTTAAACTCATTTAATAAACATTCGTACAGTTTATTGAAATTTGTTACGCATGAAAATGGGAAAGCAAGAAATCAAGAAAACAAAAATATAATTAATGATAATGTTTCTTTTTTATGAAGTCTTGACAATACTTTTTTTAGTTACATGATGATTAAAAAAAATTAAATTAAAATGAACAAAAGGTTATATCTCAAATAGATTTTATAGTACATACATTTTTACATGGAATGAATGGCAATGAAAGGATTCAGAGTTAGCATTGAAAATGAAAATAAAATAAAAATCCAAAATTAAAGTGCGCTTAAGAAAATTAAATGCAGACTTAATGAAAAAATTCATATGATTTTTCAACAAATATACACATCCTAATATAGAAGCATTGAATATGTATTATTTATAGTTGTCCTTCACTTGAAGTAACTTTTTATTTTTTATTTTTATTTTTTTGTAAATAAGTAATTTTTTACTTATTGATAACGTCATACAAACTTAGTAACCTACCCGAATGTAACGAGAGAAAATATTATTGGTGATCAGATCAGTCTAATATGGATTCGGCTAAATCATACATGATTGAAAGATGACGACTTTGGGCTGTTGTTCTTCATGGGTTTGAGATGTTCACCGGGTATATGAAGGTGGTTGAATGCTTCTAGCATAATGGAAATGACTGGTAACAATACATGCAAAGACACTTTGACGCTCAATTCAGTATCAATGCTAGGTTTATATTATATTTAATGGGTATCAGATGATCATACATGGGTTTGTACCCTTCATATTTATAGCAAGCTTTATGCCACCTTTGGTAGGTGGCGTGCCTTCTTATTGGTTGTTGTGGACTGCAGACTTTTCTGTCTCAGCTGGTGCCTTTCTGGCTATAAATCTATATATTTGTTTGTCTTCCTAGAGTGGTGACAAGCTGGAGTTGTCTCACGGACGTTGGTCTTCATGTGTAGTGTGACTCAGCTTGTTGTATAGTCTTTCCTTCCTTTAAGTTATATAAGTTGACATAATATGCGCAATGCCTAGGTAACGCATCTTGCGCTATGAGATTATTGCACCTCCTAGGTCCTTTATGGGCTTTGAACCTTATGGACCTACATAATTATCCAGATCAATTGGCCAAATACATCCATAGAAAACTGCCAAAAAAAATTAGTGGTCACTATTTAGTTAATAATTATAAATTTGTGGAAATCGGATAGAGAAAGGCTGACATATACGGGATTACCCTTCTTGTTGTTTTGCACTTAAAAAGGCCAGCATTGGCTTACCGTGTTTCACATCAAAAGGATGTTACACCAACTCACAAAATCATTAAGTTTTGTTTGATAAAACACAAAACCCTTCAGGAAACTTCCCCTTGGAGCTGCAATCAAGTAAACTTAATAGGGTCTGCTTGAATTTTTTTTTTTTTAAAAAAAAAAAACTCAAAAACTGATTTTTGGAATAGAAATCAGACAGGCCATTAGTTCTATTTCAATGGTAAACTTAAATATGAAAAGCTCACAAAGAAAATATTTCAGAATTTTTTTTTCCTTTATATCCATGAGTTTATTGGTTATCAGATCTAATGTGGTTTGAACACAATTGGATCCATATAAGTGGCAACAAGTCCAATAAGCTTTTAGATCAAGCAGAGCACTGTGCCTACGATTAATTTAGATAACTGATTTAAAAAAAAAAAAAAAAAAAAAAAAAAAAAAAAAAAAACTGTTAAAATGAAGTTTCCTTTCTTGATCTTCTCCAAATTTGAGTTACATTTGTTACCTAACAATCCATCTGGAAATACTGCTGTTTTGAGAATGTGACAGCATTGTTGGGTTGTTTTCAGGATGGGCTGTGAAGTGATCAAAACAGTGGATGTCACTTGTCAAAAGAGTTGGAAGTGAAAGGACTATTGAAGGAGTGGAGTGAGTATGTCTTTGTGGTTGTGCTTGTGGGTGCCACGTGCTTGCAGTAATCCTGCTGAGCCCAAGGGTCCTTACCTTATACATTGTGGAATCATGTGTCCTATGCAAAGGCAAAGTAGGTATCAAGAAATAGATATTACCTTACCCTTAGTTGCCAGCTCTGTGGTCCATAAAGTTGAGTTTTTTTTAGTAAAATTTTCCTGTTTTTTCAAAGAGATATGTTTCATCCCCACTTGTACTACTTCCAATGAATTATCTTATCTACTCACATATAGTCATGACCAATTATTAAGCACTGCTTTGGGACCCACAACCACATGGCTAGTCAGTATCACTGGTTTATCATTGTTTTCCTCTCTCCTTTGTTATGACTCCAAAATTGTTCACATCATAATTGAATGTTTGATATTAGTAAACATGGAAACTGAGATGAACATGGGCTACATACAACTGCATGATAATTGTCAATTTCACTTTGCTACCTCTTTATTTTTCCAATTTAGACAACTACTTTCCAGCTTCTTTCCGCTAAGCAAACCTTGAACACTATCTTCCCCCTAATCAAAGTCAGCAGAAACTAGAACTAGAATGGGGGAAATCCATTTGTCAATTTTCTTTTCTTTTCTCTTTGTTTTGCCTACTTTTTCTCTTTTCAACTTTCAGGCTTATGAATGATACTTGACTCAGCCACAGAATTCATACAGCCTTCAAATGAAAGCATAAATCATAATTAACAGGTAAAGCATACAATGCATTGAGATTGTCAAGTTAAGACAACAGAACAAAATGGGTAACAAGATAACCCTCCAACTACACAACATCTTTCAATAATAGTATAATAGACAGCTAGAACAAGGAAATTGCAATCAAATGGATACTATTCCAACAAGCAGAGCAATCCAGTTGCCAAGATCATGCCTTTTCTATCAAACCCTGCTCAGTTCTCTGTCAGAAAACCTTGATTTCAGCCAACCTCCAAAAGATTGGCATCACAGTCAACATTTTCGTTGGAGGGATGTAGGCTTGCAGTTTACTGTGACAGGTTTTGCAGGACAGGTTGCTTTAAGCTGTTGAATAACGCAGATCCAGAATTTCAGAACTCCATGGATATTTAACCGGTCCCACCACCTTGTCAATCTAAAACAGGAATAAAATTAAGTACTAGTGGTATTCATTTTATATGAAGAAAATTGCAACTTTCCCTGATCTAGGATTCTAAAATCAGCAAACTTTGTCTTCAAATAAAAGAACAATCAAAATTCAACTCCAACTGACCCAGTCAAAAACGCAATGTTAAACAATAACATCACAGTAAGTGAGAGACAATTATCTGATTATGCAATCAGAGCATGATATATATTCTGTAATCAGGTCACATTATGTCATCGATAACTTGATTTTCACAATGAAGAACCTGTATAAAACTGCATAGATCCCTAGCAGCAACATACATACACTCGAGCAAGTTTCAAAAATCTGTGAACCCAGGAAAATTACATCACCAAGATTTATATACCTTTCAAAATCTCCAGTATCTTAAGGATGCACTGTATGGGGAGGCAACCAGAGCACCTGACTCAATAATTAAGAACATACCATCCATGTTATTCCAATAATTTATGATGGGAAGTATAATTAAAGAAAAGAAAGGTGTTAGATCATGTTCTGCAACATTTCCTGTTTGGACAAAAATGTATTTATCATAACTAATTAAAGTACTTACTATGAAAGAGTGTATACAGGAACCATACCCGTACACATCAGAATATCAAGGAAGCCAAGAATATTGATTTCCTAAAAACAAGCTTACATCAGAACTTTGTAGCATGTAAGAATTACAGGTCAGTGAGGTCACAAAGTACGAGGCAAAGGCTTACCATCGAAAAAGAAAAAAAATCGAAGCAGCTTCACGAAATTGCATATGCATATAGGCTTCCTGTTGATCATGGAAATTTTTCGTGGTGGATAAGCAATAGATAGGAAATATCAAAAGCAGGAACTGCTGAGAAGCAATCAAAAGTAGTTCTAGATCCCATGTAATAATTTATACTGAAACTAGAAGCTAGACTAAAAGGGTGGACTCATGTATGAGATTTCAACCATTGTGAGATCCTGCAGTCTTGGGAAGGGTTAAATGTAAACAACCTTACCCCCATTCATGGATAGGCTGTTTCTGTGACTAAAAGAATCAGACAATGTAAGAAATACATGCAAAATAGCCTATAGCAATTTTGAAAGTCTACATATGATACACACGTCCCAAATAAAATCTTTCCAATTGCTCATATTACAATAGATGCATAACGAGAATTACATTAGACTTTACTGAGACACACCATAAGCAAGAACTTATTTTATTCTCTTTCCTTTTTATTTTATTATGGTTTGTCAAAGGAAGGAGGTGGAGAAAAAGATGCAAGTATTTCCTTGGACTAGAATCCAAAAAAAAAAAAATTAACACGACACAAAGTAAATATTACCTTGTCCAAGAATCAGAATTGAATTTGACGTTAGAGAAATGACATCTTGGATCTTTTCACTGGAGAAAAGAACTCGAATAACTGAGACAGACAGTAGAAGTTACTCAGGTTATGCACAAAATTGAAGAAAGAAACTCAAAAGATGTTCTAGGATCCCTAATTTGTACTGAAGAGAAATAGGATAAGTGGCATTTCGGCAACAGATTATCTCAATGGTAGGGGGAAAATTAAATGAAAAAATAGTGAATAGCATTTTGCATGTTATAAGAGCTCTGATATGCCAATAAAAAATGGAAATGAAATAAAATGACAGAATATTTCAAACTATCTTCATATTCAATGACGGTCCTTATGAAAGGAAACCAAAGCCCACCCCCCAACACTTTTACAAAACATTACTAAGATATGACTTGCTTCAACACCAACATTACATTTATCCCAAGCTAATTGGGATAGGTTTTCGATGAATCCAAATAAAATCAAGAACATATTGCAGGAAAAATAAATAAGAAAGACAAAATAAATAAATGAATATATGGAAAAAGGACTAAAAAGATAGCCTAAAACATAGGGGGGAAATCTATCCTTCCAAAATGTTAATAACTTTACTCCTCTCCATCCTAAGACAAATTGTACTCTAATCTATCTCTCACTCCATTAAATCTTATTTTACCACTTTCCCCAAGTTAATAGTTGTAACAGACATTTGTATTGTTTGATTCAATATATTTGTCCTATCGCTGTAATTAGTTAGTTATTGTAGTGGTTTGAATGCTGAGACAGCACTTGGGTTTAGCTTTCTTAGGAAGTTGTTTGTCTGAGGTCTACAAATATATAGGCTCTCTATAAATATATAGGTTTTATGTGTCTGTATGTGACTTTTCATCTTTTCAAAAATAACATAGGTGTACTACAACTTTCTCTCTCTCTCTCTCTCTCTCCTACTTTCTCACA
Organism: Gastrolobium villosum; assembly: GCA_032173675.1. Taxonomy (NCBI): domain Eukaryota; kingdom Viridiplantae; phylum Streptophyta; class Magnoliopsida; order Fabales; family Fabaceae; genus Gastrolobium; species Gastrolobium villosum. The sequence continues at coordinate 45,665 of JAVKPL010015625.1, forward strand.
CTTTCCCACTTTATCTCTGACAACTAAATAGAGGCAGACTCCTTCCTTTCTTTATATCTTGTTCTTAGTAACAAATTTTTGTTCTTTCTGCCATCTAGTGGTCTTCGAAGAATATGCCCAAACCATCTTAACCTACATTTTCTCCTCTTTTAGGCAACTGATCTCAATAATATCTTTCGTCGAATATCTTCATTTCTTATCTTATCCATCCTTGTATGACTATCCACCCACCTTAACATCCTTATTTCCATGACTGTAATTTTATGCTCATTGTCATATGATAGGTCCATAGTTACAAGTGTAAATACAAGGAAAGGCAAACAAAGAGCATGTGGATCATGCACAACAAACTAGTAGATAACGTGGACAATTCTTTTAGTCTGAGTTATGCTAGGAGAATTCTGATATATTAGGAAGGGAGGAACACATAATGAGGTAGGAAGATAACGGGAATTGTTTTGGGCAGCTTTTTGCTGATAAGGAGAGACTGACCTCTCAAAGTATCAGGTATAACACTGTTTCATCTATTTTCAGGAGAATTCAATACAATTTCTGTTTCTCTTTTCAATTTTCATTACTTCGTTTATTGGTACCTATCATCATGCAACCAACTCTCCCAAAACCTTAAGCCGTTGGATGAAGGCACATAAATGGTTTTATTATATCTCTTGACACACTTCTTCATGCAAGAAACCTTTGGGGGCTTTAAATGTGGATAATGCATAGGCTCATTGTCCTGAAGTTTAACTTTTTTTATTAGAAAATGGGGGCTACAAAAATCAAACTCTAGGTTGCTTGCTCATAGGCTCTGATACCATGTCACGCAACCAAATTTCCTTAAAGCTTAAGCTATTGGGTGAAAGCACATAAAAGACTTTATTATATCTCTTAGCACTCATGTTTTTATGCTAGCCAACATTCAGCTCTCTAGATTGCAAGCCTTACTCCCGTTCTATAAAACTTTTCTTTTAGTCTAAGGGATTTTGTGATCGCATAAAGCGCTGATCCACTTTATCCAACCTCTCTTATACTATGACTTACATCTTTATCAATTTATTCCCCCTTTTTGCAATATTGATCTCAGATATCTAAATGCATCATTCTTAGGTAGCTCCTGTCTAAGTATATATGAGAAAAAATATTGAACCCCCAAATGAAGTTTATGAATTTTATGGGCTTCTAAATAAAATTTATTCATCTCACCTTTCATATTTATTGAGTTTGGGCTTAACTATTCTTGGACTAAGCAATTGTAAATGTACATCTTATTTTTATTAGAAAAAATAGCATAACCATTTAGGGACCATCTTCGTTTAGCTGTAGATATTATTATGCTACAAGTCAAAATTTGTGACAAAAATAAAGAGGAATTGAGTTGCTATCTAGAATATCAGTATTGTTGTTGTTATTCTTTCTCAATCTTTACAACAAAAATTTCAAGATATAGTGAATAGTTGCATTTAATCCATTCTGGAAATGTGCTGATTGAAAATTTGAGAGATGTGACAAGGGAGATAGTGAAAAATATGTGGTATCATTTTTGTCAATAACATGATATTGAAGTTCCTTACTTTAGTAGTTAGGGCACTCTCATCACCTAAAAAGAACAAATCACACAAAGCGTCATTTGAGTCAAAATAGTTTTAGTTACAATAGATAATAAGCAGTTACAACTTGCAAGAGTTGAATAGCATGTTTAATGCCGAAGCAATGAAATTATTGACTCTAAGCTCTGGTTTGGTTTCTAAGTGTACTTATAAAGGTGAAATTTGTTTTAATAACTTTAGATATTGATTTTTTAAAAGCACGAATATCTTAAAAGAGAGCACATTTTCAGTGCAACAGGAGTACCTACTCCCTTATCAAAAAAGGGAAAAAATGGGATATGGGTGAAAATAACTATAAAGGTGGGGGTAATGTAAATAGGTTACTTTTTGCCATATTTGGGAAAGATATATCGAGAGCTCGGTACTCCCATAGCACTGAATATTTTCGTTAAAAGGTACATGCTTAAAAATTTAATTGGTATAAATCACTTATTTTGGTGTGTCAAAAAATTTAGTTCAAGCTGTGCCACAACTCATGCTTTTTTTCCATTCAGACTAGCATAAGCTGGGAGATCATGGTTATGGAAGTTTGTGAACCTGGGAGATGCAAAAGCTTTTCACCACCATCATTTCCATCTGCTTCATTTAAAGCATTTTCCTCATCCATTATAGTGAACATGTGAACAGAATGGCATCCATCTGATATCCAGACAGTCTGGGATACTGCAAGATAATAACTGAGTTATAGTTTGTAGAGAAAAAACAGATGCAAACAGAAATATCATGGTCTTGTACAATGGAAAAGATTAAAGTTTTTTTTTTCTTTTCCTTTTTTTTGATAAAAATACATTACAGCTAATAACTAAAGGAACGACTATAACTTTAACATTCTTCTGTTATCTAAGTGCTAATGACATTATGAAGCTTGAAGTTTGAACCAATCATGAATGTACATTATTATCCTTCACTCTCCTGTCATTGTCGTTTGAACAAAAGGTTATTCGACTAGAATATAATCCTTCATTTCTTTTTTATAGTATAATCTGTTATATCTTTTGAATCCTTGTTTGGAATGAAAGTGACAACATAATTAATTATGAATGAATGTTTTTAATTTTGAGTAATTTTTTATGTTTGTAGACTTCGTTGTAGCGGTTATACCGCTACCCGCTATAGCATTTTTGAGGTGGACCACTATCGGCCGCTACCCGCTATTAATAACTATGATGTCATGTCAGTTGGTAAAAGCAAGTCTCCTAAAGTAACTGATCTCTCAATCTGATGCTTAAGATAAAATAAAAGAGATATGATTTTAGTATTTCCCTTCCCCGTGTCCCCTTAACCTTTTCTTTCTAGATGCTTGTGTTGAAACAGAGGGTGATTGGGAGAAATTGTCTCCAGGCTGTACACTGGTTCCGTACAGTGTGATTACAATCAATTGTCAAGCTAATTGGAAGCTAATCAGGACAAATTATAAAACTGAATAACAGCTATTAACTACAGTTGTGAGCATAGTGGCTGATATAATATTCTAAGTTTCAGTATGGACACGATTACTGTCAACACCATAACTGATGGAAGGATTTTAATGGAATATTTCACCCCACCAAAAATAATTCCATATTTCTGGATTTTGCCAACATCAACATAAAATGTTTCACTAAGAAAGCAACCACAAATTAAATTTCTTATATATATATATATATATATATATATATATATATATATATATATATATAAAACAAGACAAAGAAAGTGACACTTACTTGTAGATACATCAGGAAGAACAGCCAGACATTTCACTTTCATAATATGAGGCAGCTGCCTCACATGACCAGTGATATCTACTCCTATGCCAGAATTTGACAGGCATAGCAAATATAAATCTCCATGTGAGTCCAAGATCAGAAACATCCGCCGGGACAGAGCCTGAATGGAAATAGCTTTTACTGACATGGATACCTTTGCCATGGATTTGGTTTCAACCTCATTTTCCTTCAACGCCACAAAACATGCACATGCATTGCTGTCATCCTGTTTGAATTTAACATTTGTCTGCTTCACTGAAAGTAAACAAAACATAGATTAGATAATATACTGAAGAGCATCGGAAACAATTTACAATTATACACAACATTGAGTAACCAAATCATAAGATGGCTGTTTGACCAATCATGGGTGTTTGAATGGTATTTTTGCGCATTTAGACGCCCTTCAAATTGTTTTTTGGTTTTTATTTTTTTTTGGTGGGGGTGGGCGGGTGGGTTGTTGTCGAGTTTCGTGGCACTCATTAAATTCTTATTTCTGAAAACCAGTGCCGCAGGATGATGTCCGCAGCATTGTTTAAGATTCCATGAGGCTAAATCAAAGGAGTTTATTATGTTAGCTCTAACCACAGACAATCCAACAGCAACAAGTCCAGTTATCGAGAAAAGCATAAGGAAGCATAAAAGCCTGTTTGCAACATCAGTAGTCCTGAATGGAAAAAGAACAATCAACATTCCAAGAAGAGGAAAAAAGGCATTAACAATCAAAGCATCCACCCCTGGAAACAATGAAGGGAAAATGGATCCAATACCATTATACCAGCAACACAAGCCACCAGCAATGAAAAAACACAAACTGGTGTAAACCAGACCAACATATGCACCAAAACAACTTCTCAATGACTTTGTTGCAAGGCTTGTAAAGCTCACCTCTTCAATCCCATCTTCTTCCATGGCGGCAGAAAAGCTAAGTTCTTCTACAAGAATGATTGAAGAGATTACATAGAGCCAGGAGAGGAGAATTATGATTGTTGAAAGAAATGGGCCAGATTTAATAGTGAAAGCAGGTAAATCCAGGATTCCAGTATGTAGCTTAGATAGGTCCAACAATGGTCAATGTCAGAAACAAACTCATATACTCGAAGTGAAACCTACTTAACTTTTTAGATGGGTCCCACAATGACGGACCTCATCAACTAGTGAATCCTATTTAAATTTTTATATTAATTGGGTCTTGGGATGAAGAACATCCCATTAGATTTTCAGAACAGTGCCCCGGACACCACCATGCGGCACCGGTTTTCAGAAAAAAAAATAAAAAATGAACAAGTGTCTTGGATGGGTGTACGCGGCATTCATTAAAAAAATAAAAAATAAAAAATAAAATATTAAAGTAGTTCCTTGGGGGCAGGGTGCGGAACTCAACGCCCCCACTGGAAAATAGTTGGAAGCGCATACCAAACGCACAAAAACACCATTCAAACACCCTTAAATAATGGTCAAAAAGCCATCATAAGATCCCTACAGATCTACCTGTAGAAAACTACAGGGAGATAGTAAAATTAGATGTCTACTCTACAAGCTAGTGATTCCATTTGTAAGACAAGAAATTCAAAATACAGTCAGCAGTTAAAGATCTGTTCTTAATATTTAGTTATTTACCATCTAAAACAGCTTGATATTACACAAAGGACAGCACCTAGCATTGCAGCCATATCCCAGCAAAAATAAATTACTAAAAAATTTGTTAGCAGAAAATTACATATAAAAATGTAAATTTAGCCAAAGTAAGATATTTCACTACGAGTAAGCCAAAAAAACGCCATGCTTTAATACATTTAGGCTGGTGGTATCAATGATCATATTGCATTAATTACTGTTAGGCAATGACAGGGATGATAAAAGAACAGAGGTCAATACCCTTTAGATTCCATGTTTGAAAAAAGCCACATGTTCCAAATATGTAGTTGCTAAATTCTAAAACTGCATTAGAGTTTGCAGTAAATTACTCATGGATTTATGCATAACCTGAAAGGTACAGTTAAATGGTCTTAGTCAAAGAGCTAAGAAATTGTCCAGCAAATGAAGGAACTAATGCCAACTAATGAATTCACAACTGGGTGACCACTGGAAGCCCTCTTTAAGTTTGAACTAACTCAACTCTTTGTGCTAAATATGCTATAGAGGGCCCATTTCAATGGTCTTTTCACAAAGGTACTTCTTTTCAGCAGAAATTTTACAAGCAGAACTATTTTGAGTTTGAATAGAGTATGAAATGAATTTTCTCCGTTGTTCAACAAAGTTGTTAGAGAAGAGTGCCATTATTTTGTTTCCAATCAATCATTGGAAATATATGCAGAGTGCTTAAATGTCTTATTGCAAAGGACTCATAGCTGATTGTATAGGTGAATATAATGATAGCTTTCTTAAGAATCAGCTAATGTCAATAACTAGGGTTAGCTAAACATTCAGCTGCTCCACCTTTTCCGGGATAAAGTGGCCTTCTTAACCTCCTTATGGTGATGTCTGTTTAAGAGAGGTTTCTTGGTTGGACATTCAGAGAGACTGGCAAGCTAAACCCTTTTGTTGGTATAAAAAAGTTTAGAGGTAGAGGAAGGGAGGGTACCCTGTTCACATGCCTCCATGAGGACTAGCAACTTTCACTTAATCTAAACCATAGTTATCAAATGCGAATTGCAGCATGTCGCGGCCAACCCTGAAAAATGCTATAGCGTTATAGCGGGTTGCGGTTGCGGAAATAACGGAATAGATAGATGACAAAAATAATGACAAAAAGAAACATTTTTTAAAGGCAGAGATAGTAGAAGTGACAGAGAAAGAGACGCGGATAGACTAAAAATCCCTTAAATTTTTTCTGTTACATATTTAAATTTATGACAGAATTGACATTTTGCCTTATGACAGCAATATGGCCGCAATTTGACTGCAAATGCGATCGCAACGGCCGCTATTGCGTTCCGGTGCGGTGCGACGCGGTTTCTTGCGGCGAGGCACCGTAACGCCCATATGGCGCGGCTCGCAGCGCTATTGCGGCGCAATTAACTACTATGATCTAAACAAACAATCATCATTGTTTTCTACACTTGAAGATTTGCATAAACACATTCCTTGCTCAAAGGACATAACTCCACAAGTTGTCCTCACTTTCCAAAAATTTGGAATGTTTATGGATTATTTCCTCTCTCCAATCCATGATAGTTTAAGCTAATTATAAGTTTTTTTAGAGGGAAATAAATTACAAATGTAATCAACACATATCATCATATCAAATGCCAAATGTACCATATTCAAAACCAATAAATAAAAACCCCATTTACTTTTCTCCCATTGTTAAAGAACAAAATTCTGCCAAGGACTTAAGTTACTAAAATCAAAAATTGGTTACAATACAGTACCATAAAAATAAAAATAAAAAAGTTAATGCAAGTACCTACCAACAACACCGTGTCTTTCAATTTTCCCCTCCAAATCACCATTGCAGGTTACCTCCCCAACCCCTTCACCACCATAACGTTTCCCTCCTCGATCTCTGCCTCCATGCCTCCCATGATTATCACGACCAACAACAACACCATTTGGGAGTTGCTTCAAATTCGAATTCGAATTCCTCACTCTCTTAACCACCCTTCCTTTCACAAGCTGCCGCAGGCTAAAAACCCTAACCCCATTTTCTTCCCCAAGAAGCAAGAACCCGAACGAAATGCTAACGGACCAAACCGGCCTGGAACACTCAATCACAGCACACCTCATCAATTTCACCCTCAAACCACCATCACCATCACCATCACCATCATCACCATTATCATCATCATCACACATCTTCGCCGCGAAGACCCACACCTTGGAGCTCGAAACAGAGTACATGGCGAAGTAATTAACAGAGCCAGCGAGCTTGATCGAAACCCCATGCTTGGAATCGATCAAGACCCCCAATTTCGGTTCAAATCGAAAACCCTTATTGTTGGAGCAGATAACGTGTTGCACTCTGGCGAAAGCGTTGTTTTTCTTGTGCAGAATGTAGAACCGGAGCAGAATCTGCGAACCCGAGCGGTGGGGTGCGGAAACGATGAATAACACCGATGGGGTGGAATTAGGGTTTGTGTGGGATTGTAGGAGGAGGAAGGTTGAGGAAGATGAAGGAGAAGGGATTAGGGTTTGTGGGGTTTGAAGGGAAAGAGAAGAAGAAGAAGAAGAGAGAGGGGAAAAAGAAGGGTATAGAGAGAGTGAAGAATCAGAATGAGTTAGGGCAAGAGATAGAGAATTGGGTTCAAAAAGAACAGAGCATGTGTTTGAAGGAGGAGAAGAGAGAGAACAAGGGTTTGGAAGGGTTACCTTTGAAGCTTGGACAACAACCATTACAGTTTTAAGAGAAGGGGATTGGTACCCTACACAAACTTTGAAACCAGTGACTACTGGGTTTGTTGTTGTTGTTGTTTATGACTTAGAAGAAGAAGAAGAATGAGGAAGAAAGAAAAGGCATTGATTTGGTCTTAGGTTGGTTGAAATTTTTGGGTTTTGAATTATTTATGTATTGTTAATGGTAATTGAGAGATCCAAGGATGGTTTTACTTTAATGGTTATTCAATAAGAAGCTAATGTTGCTAATGAAGGAAACATTTGAAGTTTGTACAATTGTACTAGTATTTTTTGAAATTTGGATTGAAGCAAAGTTTGAAGTTCATCTAAGAAATCAGATAATTTTACTGTGCATATTCTTCGTGATTCTCAAGAATAAATATGTTTAGAGTAGTATCTTGTTTTCTTTTTCTTTTAACACAAATTTTGTGTTTTCATATTCATTCAATATCAATGTTGAAAAGAAGCAATATTTGATAAAAGATAAAAAAAAAAAACAAAGAGATTATCTCTGCAATTTATTTATTTATTATTATTATTCATTGCTTTATCAAATACTTGATTTATGTGCTTGGTTATATGTAAAATCCGCTTTGATTAAATCTTTAGGTTTTTTTTTTTTTAAACAAATCTTTAGGTTTTTTTGTTTTGGATATTACATGGAATCAAAGAGCAGTTCTAATACACCCTAAACACATCCAACACCACTAGCCTATCCCTAGTGGTGCAAATCTTTAGGTCTCTACACCTACGATGAACCGACACTTTAAAAAATCTAAAGTGTAATATCAAACACTTCTGACACTCATCGATATTCCAACATGTGTGGCAGAAACTCAAAAATGATTATGTTTTGTTTTTAGTTCTAACTATTAGAATTACGGTTACCATCTTATTGAGTTTAATATAAATCTTTGTATATCTTATATTTCTTTATAAAATTGTTAAGATTAAAAGTTTAGCTTTATTTTTTTATTAAATTATTGGATATTAAATATAATATATACTATATAAATTAAAAATATTAATCAATATCAAAACGTGTTGTAATATATCAAAAAGGATGATTACAAAACCTTATCCAACTGCAATCCAGGTTTACATTTCAATCTCGATAAGTTCCTGTATAACCTATGCTTTCTAAATTTCCTATATACAAAAATTTTATTACACGACCACACAAGAATCATGAATCAATTAAGATAAAAAACAGATTGGACTTCACATCCAATTGAAATTTCTCCTTCTCTTAAAACCAGTCACATTTGGATGGCAACTAAACTTTGCCATATCATCCATCCAAAAACCTTACTTGTTGATGGACTAGGAAAGCAGCATTTTAACAAGGAAGCCCCTCATAATCACACGATTGGCATAAAGAGAAACGATAAAACTACAAGCAGGAAAAACAGCATGTCATGACTATAGAGACCTGCAGAACATGAAAATATAGTCAGTCAATTGATCTGGTGTTACTCAGTTATCAAGTTGGTTAACGGTTTCAAACAGCATAAATTGAAAAGATTCTCTTACAACTTTGACTATATGTTGCTGCAGGAAGGGCAGGGATGTTAGACAGCTGCAGTCCCAATAAGGTAGAATCATCAAAAGTTTATAAAAGAAATAGAACATTTTATATAAGAATGAATTAAAATAAAAGAGTTGTGAAATAATAATAATATATATCATGCTGCATTGCTGGCAATATGTGGGTACTCTTACCTTTTTTGTTTTTTTGGAGGGGGTTGTTGATTTCTTCTTTGTTTTTTCTATAGTCTATACTAAAACATCACTTGTCATAATTAAGGTAAAACAAAACACCAAAACATTTTAATTCAACTTTAAAATATACCAGTTCCACAACTGCATGTGTATTAGTCTTAGAATATTATTATACCTAACATATATGAACATGTGCATAAATTAGTGTAAGTATCACCTCTCTTTTGTTCTGTCACCTAGATAATTTGTGAATGCCTTCTCTCCCCAAGGACAATTTGTAGGATTTGCTATTGGTGCAAAGGCAGAAGCTGACTGGAACAAGCATGTAAAGAAATACAATAGAAAAATAAGTTAGAATCCAAATAATAAATAAAGTTCTTACAATGCCAAGTTACATTTTATATTGTGTTAGAAAATGGAGTTCTGCAAATTTCAAAATGTCACCAAAAGGATGAGATAATTGGTTCTAATTTATAACAAACTTAATTTGTTATGAATACAAAATTCCTATGCAGATCACAATTCCACCTTACGTGCATTTTGAACAATAAACTGAAAATAATTTGTTAATTTTCTCAAAATCATGCATGACAATAACATAATAACTTGAAGTAGATAACAGAAAACTGTTAGTTGCAATATACTGACCAGCCTTTATCTTCCGATTAATTAATAGTCCAGTGAATCAAGTGAGAGGCAAAAAAGAAAAAAAGAAAAAGAAAAATCCACATTTTGTGTAATTGCCTACAACCTCCCTTAAATTATCTGAAACCACAAACTAGCATGAGGCAATGAGTATAAAGTCAATTTAAGATTGGACATATAAAAAAGTTATTGTACAAATATAACAACAAAAATTACATTGATGTGTAATGTTTCTCCTCTTGAAGTATCCACCAAAAGCTTACTCTCTGTAACTGTGTAGAGGTATAATCCTGCAATCACAGTAAACAGATGACATTATTAAAGTTTAATAGGAAAGACGGTAGTCACATGGGCAGCAAGGAAATGATTCAGACAAAGTCACAAAAGATAGCCTCAGTTAACTACGTTTGATTTAAGATCACTCCCGTGATTCTTTTAAGATTGGGTCTATACCTTTTATCCCTAAAACTTGCAGTAAATAAATAGCCATTGCCATAGCATGACCCCATAATATGCTTAAGTGGATAAAAAGGGTAGCAATAGAATTAGAGAATCATTGATTGAGTTTGATATAACCCATTAACCCTTGCGCCAATATTTGAAAACATTAATCACGTCATACATAAGGGCCCATATTATCAGAAGATTTTCTATGTGAGATGAATCAATGCACCCAAATGAAAGGCCAAACAAACCCATCCTTATGTTAATTCCTAACTTGCCATGAATTGCATGATTAAAACATTGGATCAAAGACATCATTGCCTTGGCACTCTAACCAATTAATTTATTTTAAACGTAGTAACGGCCTAACTCTCGAAATCAAAATGGTGCAAAAAGGACCAATTTGCTTGAAGAGAAAAAAGAATATGGATTGAAAAGAAGGGGGAGGGAGCATAAGCCTTCCATAACACCCAAGAAGAATTCCTTCCTTTTGTTAGTTTCCCTTCCATTGAATAAGACATTTCAAATTCAGCTCAATGCAACAAAATTGCCAAAAAAAATACATAGATTGACACGATTTTCTCAATACCCAGAAATCTAAATCCACGGAATTTAAATTTTCCCTTATAAATAATTATATTAAAATTTAAAATCCTCCCAACTATGATTTCACAGCAGTAACACTGTCAGCAGCAAATTTAGATAATATGTGCCTAATAACAAAAAGTAAAATACTAGATTTATTTGACAGTGTAGGCTAATTTTTCACAATTTGAACATGTGAAAAGGCAATCTATGCATACCTTCAGTAAGTTGTTAATATAAGAATTTTGTGGGTTAATGTCCCGCCAATCGTACTTGTGTTCCTTTGATTCAGTGAAGTACTCGTCAACAAAAGGAGTGGTGTCTACAAAGAAAATCTCAACCAGCTCTGCGGGAGAAACATGAGATAAACTACATGAAACTAATGTTTATGAATTTTAATGCCTAGAAGATAACCCCAAACGAAGAAAAAACTCGAACAAGAAAGAAATACCAGAATCTACAATAAAAGACCTTAAGCAAAGCCATCTACTATCAATTTCGCTAAGGATTGAGCTCAACCGGGCCTATGCATCACCTCTATAGTCATGGTTTCTTTTATAAAATTTAAAATTATAAAAGAGATTTCAGATTCTCAGTTACTCACTCCTAAAACGCTAATTCCCAATTCGATGAGAACGAGCAACTTAGTGCCTATTAATCGATGGTGAACTTAGGGTTCATGAATCATGAGCTGAAGAGGAGAGAGTAGGAGGAGAAATGAAGAGTGAGACTGAAGAGAAATGATTTAGACGGTGACCTTAGGGTTATTAATTGGAATATTTTAAAGGGTTTTATAAGAGTTATGTTGTAGGAAAAGTGTTTGTGTTATGTTATAGAGACTCGTTTTGCGTGTCAGATTTTTTTTTTTATTGTGGGACCCACAAAATGTTGAGTGTAGGGAATTTTTTCTAATCATGTTAAATTATAGATGATAAACCCTATTTTAAATAATAGGAGTGGTTCAATTTTTCGAACCAATTTAAAATAAACCGGATAATTTGAAAGAGGTTCAAGAAATTGATGCCAAAATTTAAAATTCCAACATATGATTAGAAATTCATTTATTGTCAACAAAATTAATTTGAACCGAAACAGACGTGTATTTTACAGAGCTATATATACATATAGAGCAACCCTTCAGCTCTTATGTCACAGTCCCTCAATCAATTCTAAAAACCAGTATTTGACCAGAGCTACGTGAGCTTATGATTAACAAGCATTGCCGAGCCATCAGAACCAGAAGAAACAAACCCAATCTTTGCTTAGGAAAAAAAATTCTTCATACATGTGTTATTCCTCAAAGAATCGTATAGAAATCTTCTCCAATAGTAGTGGCCAATCTTCTCCAAGTTGCTGGGGATTTAGCTCCATAGCAACTTTAAAATCTTGTAAAGATGCCAAGAACTGTGGTCTGTGTTTAGGCTCAGGTTCTGCCAGCCCACCAGCACTCTGCACATGTAAATGATTTGCAGACCTAGCTCCCACTAAATCAACACAAGAACTGATCAACCATTTTATGTACACATCTAACGCATTTTTCAACAGATTGACACATTCCATCGAAACACCTCCTCCAAGGTCTTGTGCTGTGGCAATCTGCTCCACGCGCCTTCTCAATGTATCTGTATCAGATGACTTACCATTGTCACAACACCTAACAAAATCACTAGTGCTACTCACCGGCAATGCTTTGCGGGCCCCACCAACACTTGCAGAGAAGTAAGGAACCCCAAGTGGTGCTAGCAGGGAACTTCTAGAGAAATTGAAGTTATTTAACTGTTCTACCTCTACCTCTTCCCCATCTTCAACAATTGGTATTTCGGTTGGCCCTTTGCCATGTATTCTTTGTTTTTTTGGAGGTCTCTGAATAGCATCCCCCATACCATTCTCAGCTTCAAGATGCTGTCTCTGTCTCTGATAATCTTAACATGAAGTAATAGTTCCATTCTCCATGTCAACCTTACTACCAATGTCTTCTGAAGCCGTGCATTGATGAGCAACAGAATCAACTTTCCCATTTGGAATTGACATTTCGGTTGGGCATTTGCCATGTATTCTTGGTCTTTTTGGAGGTCTCTGAATAGCATCATCCCTATACCATTCTCGGGTAGCTCAGCAACTGCTTGAATATGCTGTCTCTGATAATCTTCACATGGAGTAATAGTTCCATTCTTCATGTCAACCTTACTACCACCGTCTTCTGAAGCTGTGGATTGATGAGCAATAGAATCAACTTTCCCATTTGGTCCAAGAGGGTTTGGTCTATATTTAAGCTCCCGATCACGCTTTCGAGACCTTAACTTACGTGGGGAAACCCATATTGACAAAATGGATGATGCAATCTGGTGTTGGATTTTGTCAACACTATGTTCATGTCCATCTTCTCACCAGGAGATACATTAGTGACATACGCTCCTAATTTTGATGGCCGAACTGGTGGTGTGGTCTTGGCTTGGCGTTGGCGTTGGCAGGCATTCTTCAAAATTGATTTTAGAAAATAGTTGTGTAATGGAATATTCTCCCTCCCCAGTACCCCATAACACAACTTAACAAATTCAGTCTTGCTCAGCTTCTTAATGAAATACCTGTCCAAGTAACTAAAATACAGCTTTGATTTATCATCTCCAATCTTCTTTACAATTTGTGCTTTTAATTCACCCAAATCAATTATTGAGCTCCGCTGGGGTTTCATTTCTCAACAGACAGATTTTTATACACCACCCAATAAATCAGAAATCGACCCACCCACCTGCAACCTCAATATGACTTTGACCCAAACTGCAGTTATTTCTGTTAACAAAGAACCCAAGCTGCAGTTATAATAAAAAAATTGAAATTACAATGGAAGGAAGCACAATGAAGATGTTGGAGATTGTATGTAATTGCTTTTAAAAAAAGAGCAAGGGGTTCACATTAAGGGTTTTGACCCTCACCACAATAAAAAGAGATCTAGCCAACCATAGTCATGACTGATCTCGAAAAATACAACATAAAACTAGAAGAAGAAAAACTAGAAGAAATATGAATGGAGTAGAATTCTGAATTGTGTGGAATCCCATTGGAATGGTGGAGAGGACCCCTTTATATAGCCACCCGGTGCCTCGAGTCTTCCGAAAATGCCCTCGTTCTGTTTTAATAGCCGTAAAATAGAAACAGTAGAAATCTCCAGCCATAAAAACAAAACTGCTAAAAAATGGCTAACTCTTAATTTTCCGGTTTTCATCATAATTGCAAAATTCAATGACAGCAATTATGACGCCCACGCTATCAGCGCCAAATCCGCGATCTGGTCATAACTTCTGAATTTATTTTGATTAATTTTCCGTTTTCCACAATTCAAGGACAGCATTTATGACGCCCACACGATCAACGCCAAATCATTTCTCATGTTAGTGTGTGGTGACATTCAATGATGCTTGCAAGTGGCCGGGCGTTACAAGTGGTATCAGAGCCGGGCCTCTCATCGAGTACGGTGTGGTTCGAGGATGAACCAGGCGGAAGTTGGTGGGCATGTAACATCCCGGGCACTGACGAGGGCAGGGAGTGATCGCCGGTGCGCAAGGGCACGGACAAGGAGCGGCTCCTGGCAGGCTTCTAGTGACGAGGTACATGAATGAATAGAATAACACCAGAAAGAGAGGGATTCCAGAGATTGTGCTGTATAGGACAGCGCAGCTAAAGATAGCTTATAAGAATTAATTGGTACTACCTATACTAACAAGATGCATCTACTTTTCGGTAGCCCTGATCGGAAGAACTCCACAGTTAAGCGTGCTTGACTTGGAGAAATTCTGTAATGGGTGACCTTGGAACAATTCTGGGATGGGTGACCTCCTGGGAAGTTTCCCCGGAAAGTGTGTGAGTGAGGACAAAGCACGCTGAAAAGTCTCGTGTTATTGTGTGGTGACAGTCATTGATGCGTGCAAGTGGCCGAGTGTTACAGATTGCATTTATATCTAACGGCTTAAATTTTTTAGTAATGTGAGCCATTGGATACAAATTAATCAATGGTCAATATTGAGTGTAAGACTTCTAACCCTTACATCGGTGTAAGAATATCCTGCCCATATATATATATATATATATATATATATATATATATATATATACATACATACATACATATATATATATATAATGATGCCTATACCAAAATAAAAAAAATATGTAAGGGTCGTAATAACACAGTCCAAATTTATAAAAATTGTGTTTATTTTTTTTTTACTTTTACCACATTTTTTTATTTCCTCTTATAATCAATTTATCTTATCGTTGGATCAAAATTTAATCAATAATTATAAAATACATTAAGTGAGACTTATTAATTTGATTTTGGTCCAATTATGACAAAATGATTCTAAGAAATAATAAGAATAAAATGACAAGTATAACCTTTTTTTTAAATGGATCCTCTCATATTTTAATTAATATGACTATGTTATGTAGGAGATTTTATTCATATAAAAGTAAATCAACGATATGATGATTTTGTAATTACATATCTCAATATTTTTTCTTTTTTTTCTTTATCACCCTTAATCTACGTCTACTGGAAAAGTCGCCAATAGCAAGGGAAATTTGTGAGGGAAAAATTCCCTTGCAAACTGCGACGGAATTTGCAAGGGAAAAACATTTGCGAGGGAAAATAGCCAAAATTCCCGTTACTACATTACCGTCGCAGAATCCCTTACAGTTCGGTCGCAATTCCCTCGCAATTTGCAAGGGAAATCAAATCCCTCGCAAGAATCATAAGTCTGTGACGAAAACAGCGAGGGAAAAAATTGGCGCTATTTAACTGTTCTACCTCCACCTCTTCCCCTTCTTCAACAATTGGTATTTTGGTTGGCCCTTTGCCATGTATTCTTGGTTTTTTTGGAGGTCTCTGAATAGCATCCCCCATACCCTTCTGAGCTTCAAGATGCTGTCTCTGTCTCTGATAATCTTCACATGGAGTAATAGTTCCATTCTCCATGTCAACCTTATTACCAAAGTCTTCTGAAGCCGTGCATTGATGAGCAACAGAATCAAGTTTACCATTTGGAATTGACATTTCGGTTGGGCATTTGCCATGTATTCTTGGTCTTTTTGGAGTTCTCTGAATAGCAACTGCTTGAAGATGCTGCCTCTGATAATTTCACATGGAGTAATAGTTTCATTCTTCATGTCAACCTTACTACCACCATCTTCTGAAGCTGTGGATTGATGAGCAACAGAATCAACTTTCCTATTTGGTCCAAGAGGGATTGGTCTATATTTAAGCTTCTGATCACGCTTTCGAGACCTTAACTTACGTGGGGAAACCCCATTTGACAAAATGGATGATGCAATTTGGTGTTGGATTTTGGCAACACTTTGTTCATGTCTATCTTCTCTACCAGGAGATACAATAGTGACATACGCTCCTGATTTTGATGGCCGAACTGGTGGTGGGGTCTTGGCTTGGCGTTGGCGTTGGCAGGCATTCTTCAAAATTGATTTTAGAAAATAGTTGTGTAATGGAATATTCTCCCTTCCCAGTACCCCATAACACAACTTAACAAATCCAGTCTTGCTCAGCTTCTTAATGAAATACCTGTCCAAGTAACTAAAATACAACTTTGATTTATCATCTCTAATCTTCTTTACAATTTGTGCTTTTAATTCACCCAGATCTCTTGAGCTCTGCTGGGATTTCATTTCTCAACAGACAGATTTTTATACACCGCCCAATAAATCACAAAATGACCCACCCACCTGCAACCTCAATTTGACTTTGACCCAAACTACAGTTATTTCTGTTAACAAAGAACCCAAACTGCAGTTATAATAAAAAAATTGAAATTGCAATGGAAGGAAGCACAATGAAGATGTTGGAGATTCTATGTAATAGCTTTTAAAAAAAATAAAAAATAAAAAAATTTAAAAGAAATTAGATAAACAAATATAAAATTGACCCAAATTACAATGGATTCGCATCAAGGGTTATGACCCTCACCACAATAAAAAGAGATCTAGCCGACCATACTCATGACTGATCTCGAAAAATAAAACATAAAACTAGAAGAAGAAGAAAAACTAGAAAAACTAGAAGAAATCTGAATGGAGTGGAATTCTGAATTGTGTGGAATCTCATTGGAATGGTGGAGAGGACCCCTTTATATAGCCACCTGGTGCCTCGAGTCTTCCGAAAATGCCCTCGTTCTATTTTAATAGCTATAAAATAGAAACAGTAGAAACCTCCAGCCATAAAAACAAAACTGCTAAAAAGCGACTAACTCTTAATTTTCCATTTTTCATCATAATTGCAAAACTCAATGACAGCATTTATGACGCCCACGCTATCAGCGCCAAATCTGCGATCTGGTCATAACTCTTGAATTTATTTTGATTAATTTTCCATTTTTGACAATTCAAGGACAACATTTATGACGCCCACACGATTAGCGCCAAATCATTTCCTTGTTTTTTTCAAATTTCGAATTTCTTCACCTTTTAACCTATAAAAATATAAAATCATCAGTGAAAGTGTATCTGTACATGGATTATCAATAATTCATTAAAAATAATAACCTTTATTACTAAATTACTGTCAAATCCTTATTCTTTTCACTCTGAAATATCTATATGCCGAAGGCATATCAAACAATTCCCAGATTTAGATATTGCTGTCCTCAGCAATATATTAAGATCAAACATTAGGCAGCAATGATAAGCCCTGTAAGAAGAATGTATATGATACCCGAGTCAAAAGTTATGGTCTTTTGAAGTTTTACAGTAACGGGACTAATGAAATTGTACCACTTGGCACAATCCTATGAGTGCCCCAGGGGAGGGGCGTCACTCAATTGAAAAAAAAAAAGAATGTGTGAGTGACGCGGGTGGAGGGTCGCGACACTCAGTCCCACTGGGTCCTCCTCGCGTCACTTAACGACCCCCATTGGTAAATACAGTGAATCAAATACCAAATTGAAAAATTAAAGGGGTACAAACTCCAAAGGGCCAAAGAGTTACATTCTTTAAACTGATAACACTTTTCCTATTTTTTATTATAAATATTTATATCAGACTGATATCATTAATAATAGTTCATTGGTCCGGCTATCAAAGCATTAAGGTTAAATTAGTTAAGTAAGATGATAGCTTTGGATACATTTGAGAGTGTTTTTTTTTGTTATTAGGGAAATAGCCCAGGGAACACACAAAAACTACATCAGACTAACACAACGGGAATGTCTTACATTCTATGAAGCACCGATACTTCAAAAATCCTGACGTGTCGTGTCTGACACTTCTTGACACTCACTGTAACACCCCGTAGTTCT
This sequence comes from Gastrolobium villosum, assembly GCA_032173675.1. Lineage (NCBI taxonomy): Eukaryota > Viridiplantae > Streptophyta > Magnoliopsida > Fabales > Fabaceae > Gastrolobium > Gastrolobium villosum. Next base: position 64,052 of record JAVKPL010015625.1, read on the forward strand.
CCGGTTGTTAACATACATTATATTTAACATTCATAGCGGAAGACTTTATTTAAAAAGAAATCAATCATCTTATAAAAATACGAGTAAACTTTTTCCAAAACATTTTATAAAAATATTTCTAAAAAAAATGTTCACGTGAAATACTGCGAAAACGTAAATCTAAACATACATCCACTAATTAATCCCATGAGCCAGTATTAGTGGCCATTGACCATCAAGATATGACATCAAGTGTCATTCCTGACGGAGTCTCACGGACAGCATAACAGATGTATTTTGGATAATTGGGAACCTGGTCCCACACAAACAGTTAACCTGATAAATATAATAATTTAAAAAGACAGCTTGCAAGTCCCACACGGACTGCAATCCCCTCAATGGGTAAATACAAACAAGAAGGCTCCATGCCCAAATTAAGTGAATGCTTACATCAAGTCTATATTAATTCAAATTATAAAAACATTAGTAATTAAACCATAGCTCTAAGGATACAATCATGAGCCTAAATAAACACATACAATAATCTCCATAAAATAATTCAGCATGTTAACAAGTCTACATGCTAACATCAAATCTAAACATAATGTAAAATCATCAACTGCATCATCATCTACTCCAATGCGGGGGCCTTGCCCCTAAAAGCATCACCGCTGCTCTGGGTACCTGAAATGATGTCCCCAAATAGGGTGAGATAACCACATCTAAGTAAGCTCAAGGTTCATAGAGGATCCTCTAACCCCTGAGCCCACTTCCTACATGACAAGTCAGATATAAAGCATATCATACAAACATACAGCATAAACATAGCATCATCATATCATCCTTGTGTAACCCCAGGGTCAAAGCCATAGACTGTTACACATGTGTGACTTCCAGGGTCAAGCCATAGACAGTCAACACAACCTCAGTATGAAATAGCTCCCAGAGTCAAGTCATAGGCAACCTACATACCATGATCACTGGCCAGGATCCTCATAACATATATCATCAGTGCATCATCATAACATCAATATCATATAACAACTATATGAATGTGAATGAATGCACATATACATCGTACCATATACTTTCATACAATATAACTATAATGCCCACCATCATGGTGGGGCCACAAGAGAGAGAAGCAACCAGAACCAGGAAAATTGCCACCAAAAGCTTACTCTCTGTAACTGTGTAGAGGTATAATCCTGCAATCACAGTAAATAGATGACATTATTAAAGTTTAATGGGAAAGACGGTAGTCACATGGGCAACAAGGTAATGATTCAGACAAAGTCACAAAAGATAGCCTCAGTTAACTACGTTTGATTTAAGATCACTCCCGTGATTCTTTTAAGATTGGGTCTATACCTTTTATCCCTAAACTTGCAGTAAATAAATAGCCACTGCCACAGCATGACCCCATCATATAATAGTTGCAGAATAATATGCTTAAGTGGATAAAAAGGGTAGAGCAATAGAATTAGAGAATCATTGATTGAGTTTGATATAACCCATTAACCCTTGCGCCAATATTTAAAAACATTAATCACGTCATACATAAGGGCCCATATTATCAGAAGATTTTCTATGTGAGATGAATCAATGCACCCAAATGAAAGGCCAAACAAACCCATCCTTATGTTAATTCCTAACTTGCCATGAATTGCATGATTAAAACATTGGATCAAAGACATCATTGCCTTGGCACTCTTAACAATTAATTTATTTTAAACGTAGTAACGGCCTAACTCTCGAAATCAAAATGGAGCAAAAAGGACCAATTTGCTAGAAGAGAAAAAAGAATATGGATTGAAAAGAAGGGGGAGGGAGCATAAGCCTTCCATAACACCCAAGAAGAATTCCTTCCTTTTGTTAGTTTCCCTTCCATTGAATAAGACATTTCAAATTCAGCTCAATGCAACAAAATTGCCAAACAAAAATACACAGATTCACACGATTTTCTCAATACCCAGAAATCTAAATCCACGGAATTTAAATTTTCCCTTCTAAATAATTATATTAAAATTTAAAATCCTCCTAACTATGATTTCACAGCAGTAACATTATCAGCAGCAAATTTAGATATTATGTGCCTAATAACAAAAAGTAAAATACTAGATTTATTTGACAATGTAGGCTAATTTCGCACAATTTGAACATGTGAAAAGGCAATCTATGCATACCTTCAGTAAGTTGGTAATATAAGAATTTTATGGGTTAATGCCCCGCCAATCGTACTTGTGTTCCTTTGATTCAATGAAGTACTTGTCAACAAAAGGAGTGATGTCTACAAAGAAAATCTCAACCAGCTCTGCGGGAGAAACATGAGATAAACTACATGAAAGTAATGTTTATGAATTTTAGTGCCTAGAAGATAACCCCAAACGAAGAAAAAACTTGAACAAGAAAGAAATACTTGAATCTACAATAAAAGACCTTAAGCAAAGCCATATACTATTAATTTCGCTAAGGACTGAGCTCAATTGGGCCTCTGCATCACCTCTATAGTCATGGTTTCTTTTATAAAATTTAAAATTATAAAAGAAATTTCATATTCTCAGTTACTCACTCCCAAAATGCTAATTCCCAATTCAATGAGAACGAGCAGTTAGTGCCTATTAATCGATGGGGAACTTAGGGTTCATGAATCATGAGCTGAAGAGGAGAGAGGAGGAGGAGAAATGAAGAGTGAGACTGAAGAGAAATGATTTAGAAGGTGACCTTAGGGTTATTAATTGGATTATTTTAAAGGGTTTTATAAGAGTTATGTTGTAGGAAAAATGTTTGTGTTATGTTATATAGATTCATTTTGCATGCCAGAATTAATTTTTTTTTTTGCTGTGGGCCCTACAAAATATTGAGTGTAGGAGAATTTTTCTAGTCATGTTAAATTATAGATGATAAAACCTATTTTAAAGAGTAGAAGTGGTTCAATTTTTCGAACCAATTTAAAATAAACCGGTTAATTTGAAAGTGGTTCAAGAAATTGATGCCGAAATATAAAAGTCCAACATATGATTAGAAACTCATTTATTGTCAACAAAATTAATTTGAACCGAAAGAGACGTGTAATTTACAGAGCTATATATACATATAGAGCAACCCTTAGGCTCTTACGTCACAGTTCCTCAATCATCTCTAAAAACCAGTATTTGACCAGAGTTACGTGAGCTGATGATCAACAAGCATTGCTGAGCCATCAGAACCAGAAGAAACAGACCCAATCTTTGCTTAGGAAAAACATTCTTCATACATGTGTTATCAAAGGATCGCATAGAAATCCTCTCCAACAGTAGTGCCCAATCTTCTCCAAGTTGCTGTGGATTTAGCTCCATAGCAACTTTAAAATCTTGTAAAGATGCCAAGAATTATGGTCTGTGTTTAGGCTCAGGTTTTGCCAGCCCACCAGCACTCTGCACATGTAAATGATTTGCAGACCTAGCTCCCACTAAATCAACACAAGAATTGATCAACTGTTTTAAGTACAAATCTAATGCATTATTCAACAGATTGACACATTCCATCGAAACACCTCCTCCAAGGTCTTGTGCTGTGGCAATCTGCTCCATGCGCCTTCTCAATGTATCTGTATCAGATGACTTACCATTGTCACAACACCTAACAAAATCACTAGTGCTACTCACCGGCAATGCTTTGCGGGCCCCACCAACACTTGCTGAGCAGTAAGGAACCCCAAGTGGTGCTAGCAGGGAACTTCTAGAGCAATTGAAGTTATTTAAATGTTCTACCTCTACCTCTTCCCCATCTTCAACAATTGGTATTTCGGTTGGCCTTTTGCCATGTATTCTTGGTTTTTTTGGAGGTCTCTGAATAGCATCCCCATACCATTCTCAGCTTCAAGATGCTGTCTCTGTCTCTGATAATCTTCACATGGAGTAATAGTTCCACTCTCCATGTCAACCTTACTACCAATGTCTTCTGAAGTTGATAAGCAACAGAATCAACTTTCTCATTTAGAATTGACATTTCGGTTGGGCATTTGCCATGTATTCTTGGTCTTTTTGGAGGTCTCTGAATAGCATCATCCCCTATACCATTCTCGGTAGCTCAGCAACTACTTGAAGATGTTGTCTCTGATAATGTTCACATGGAGTAATAGTTCCATTCTTCATGTCAACCTTACTAGCACCGTCTTCTGAAGCTGTGGATTGATGAGCAACAGAATCAACTTTCTCATTTGGTCCAAGAGGGCTTGGTCTATATTTAAGCTCCCGATTACGCTTTCGAGACCTTAACTTACGTTGGGAAACCCCTTTTGACAAAATGGATGATGCAATCTGGTGTTGGATTTTGGCAACACTCTGTTCATGTCCATCTTCTCTACCGGGAGATACATTAGTGACATACGCTCCTGATTTTGATGGCCGAACTGGTGGTGTGGCCTTGGCTTGGCATTGGCGTTGGCAGGCATTCTTCAAAATCGATTGTAGAAAATAGTTGTGTAATGGAATATTCTCCCTCCCCAGTACCCCATAACATAACTTAACAAATCCAGTCTTGCTCAGCTTCTTAATGAAATACTTGTCCAAGTAACTAAAATACAGCTTTGATTTATCATCTCCAATCTTCTTTACAATTTGTGCTTTTTAATTCACCCAAATCAATTCTTGAGCTCCGCTGGGGTTTCATTTCTCAACAGACAGATTTTTATACACCGCCCAATAAATCAGAAAACGACCCACCCACCTGCAACCTCAATTTGACTTTGACCCAAACTGTAGTTATTTCTGTTAACAAAGAACCGAAACTGCAGTTATAATAAAAAAAATAAAAATTGCAATGGAAGGAAGCATAATGAAGATGTTGGAGATTGTATGTAATTGCTTTTTAAAAAAATAAAAATAAAAGTAAAAATAAAAATAATTTTTTTTAAAAGCAATTAGATAAACAAATGTAAAATTGATCCAAATTACAAGGGGTTCACACCACGGATTGTGACCCTTAGCACAATAAAAAGAGATCTAGCCAACCATAGTCATGACTGATCTCGAAAAATAAAACATAAAAATAGAAGAAAGAAGAAGAAGAGGAAGAAAAACTGGAAGAAATTTGAATGGAGTGGAATTCTGAATTGTGTGGAATCCCATTGGAATGGTGGAGAGGACCCCTTTATATAGCCACCTGATGCCTCGAGTCTTCCGAAAATGCCCTCGTTCTGTTTGAATAGCCATAAAGTAGAAACAGTAGAAACCTCCAGCTATAAAATCAAAACTGCTAAAAAATGGCTAAGTTTTAATTTTCTGGTTTTCATCATAATTGCAAAATTCAATGACAACATTTATGACGCCCAAGCTATCAGTGCCAAATCCGCGATCTGGTCATAACTCCTGAATTTATTTTGATTAATTTTCCATTTTCCACAATTCAAGGATAGCATTTATGATGCCCACACGATCAGCGCCAAATCATTTCTCGTGTTAGTGTGTGGTGACATTCATTGATGCTTGCAAGTGGTCGGGCGTTACAAGTGGTATCAGAGTCCGGCCTCTCATCCAGTACGGTGTGGTTCGAGGACGAACCAGGCAGAACCTGGTGGGAATGTAACATCCCGGGCGCTGACAAGGAGTGGCTCCTGGCAGGCTTCCAGGGACGGGGTACATGAATGAATCGAATAACACCAGAAAGAGAGGGTTTCCAGAGATTGTGCTGTATAGGACAGCGTAGCTAAGGATAGCTTATAAGAATTAATTGGTACTAGCTATACTAACAAGATGCATCTACTTTTCGGTAGCCCGGATCAGAAGAACTCCACAGTTAAGCGTGCTTTATTTGGAGCAATTTTGGGATGGGTGACCTCCTGGGAAGTCTTCCCGGGAACTGTGCGAGTGAGGACAAAACACGCTGAAAAGTCTCGTGTTAGTGTGTAGGGACAGTCATTGATGCGTGCAAGTGGTCGGGCGTTACAGATTGCATTTATATCTAACGGCTTAAATTTTTTAGTAATATGAGCCATTGGATACAAGTGAATCAATGGTCAAGATTGAGTGTAAGACTTATAACTCTTACAACGGTATAAGAATATCCTGCCCATATATATATATATATATATATATATATATATATATATATAATGATGCCTATACCAAAATAAAAAAAAAAGATGTAAGGGTTGTAATAACACAGTCCAAATTTATAAAAATTGTGTTTATATTTTTTGTTTACTTTTTACCACATTTTTTTATTACCTCTTATAATCAATTTATCTTATCGTTGGATCAAAATTTAATCAATAATTATAAAATGACATTAAGTGAGACTTACTAATTTGATTTTGTTCCAATTATGACAAAATGATTCTAAGAAATAATAAGAATAAAATGACAAGTATAACCTTTTTTTTTAAATGGATCCTCTCATGTTTTAATTAATATGACTATGTTATGTAGGAGATTTTATTCATATAAAAGTAAATCAACGATATGATGATTTTGTAATTACATATCTCAATATTTTTTTCTTTATCACCATTAATCTACCTTTATATAATTATAGTTTCCCCACATCCAATGTAAAAAGCAATTAAATCAACTGACCAATTCCAATGTGAACAGCAGTGGGACATTCAATGACTTGTTTGCCACCATAATTGTTTTTTTTTCGAATTTAAAAAAATCAGTTTTCGATTTTTAAAAGAAATACTTTTTCCAATTTACCAAATTGTCTGCCACCATTATAGTTTGAATTTAAAAAATTAAATCGATATATTTAAAAAATGAAATTTCAAAAACGAGATCGAAATCATAATTTGAAATTTTAAATCGAGATCATAACTTGTTTTAAAAGAGCTGATCATTCCAATGTAGAAATCATGATCAGTTTGAATTTGAAATTTGAAAAGAGCCTCTTAATTCAAATTTAGAAATCATCATTAAAGTATGACATGAATGTTTTAAAAAAATTTTTTGTTTCTTTTTTACAATTTTAAAATGTTTAACAATATATATAGATGCATGTGCCCAACATTTTCCAAGGCGAATGTAGTGGGATTTAATTGCATTGAAAAGGTGAACTGATATAAAAGCTTCACCATTTTTTCACAAAAAGAAATTAATAACGTTTTTAATTAAAATTAATTAAAAAATATTTTAAAATAATTTTATTTTAATTAAAAAAGTTTCTAAAAGAGGAAAAAATTCAAAATGAAGCGGTGTGAACACAAAGCTCAGATTGCATGAGAAGAGGACACATCAGCAAAGTTTCCAACATTGAACTCTCCTTTATATATATAGATTTTTCCCAGAGATACGTGATCAGAATGATGTAAGTTGATCTATCTCATATTTATATATAAGTACATGCATCTGAAAGTGGATACACAAAATCAACCAAATCTGAAAGTGAATCTTCCGATTCTTTGATCAATAGTGCATCTGGAATTGTTATAATAGATTCCTCGTCCACATCATCTCCAAGATCACCATCTCCTATTTTAAGAAGCCATTCAGAGAATTCTTTTATTTCCATCAAATTTTGATTACTATTTCTTGAAGTTAGACGTATTTTTTTGGTCAGAGTCAATAGATTACAATGCGGCCAAAGATGAGACGAATTAATAGTGGCATGAACTATATCTGTCTGCTACCATAAGGAATCATAGGTAAAATCTGTCGGAAATGTCCTCCTAAAACAACAACTTTTCCACCAAATGGATTATCACAGAAACTCGGATTAGAAAATCTAAGAACATCTCTAAGTGTTCTATCAAGAGCCTCAAAGTAAAATCTGTGTACCATTGGGACCTTATCCCAAATAATTAAGCTTGTTTTCGACAACAACTCAGAAAGAGTAGAATTTTGGCTTATGTTACACGTTGAATCTTCATTGATCTGAATAGGAATACGAAATCTGGAATGTGCGGTACGTCCTCCAGGCAACAGAAGAGAAGCAATTCCGCTCGAAGCAACATTTAGTATAATTTTTCCATTTGATCTAACAGATGCAAACGAAGTATTCCAAATAAATGTTTTTCCTGTACCTCCAAACCCATAAAGAAAGAAAAACCCCCCTGTGCCTCGGGATACCGCTGAAATAATCTTCTCGTAGACATCTTTCTGCTCATCAGTTAGGGAATGTAATAATCTCTTATGTTCTTCTATCAAAAATAACCTGTCATACGATAACTCATCAAGCACCAATCTATTTTGTATATCCAGCAATGATTCCATCATTATGTGAGGCATTGATGGGTAATCTAATAGAGATCTACCATTGCTCTGCAGTACTTTGTCTATTTAAGCAAGTGTAGAATTTATTATACAATCTTCTGAAAGAGATGCATCTAAACAAAGAATAAAACAGAATACGAAGAAATTGAATTATTAACAAAAGAAAAAATTTAAAAAAAAATATTAACTACAAGATGCGTTAGAATATATAAGAAATTCAAAATGACTTATTCTATTAACGGAGTTTTTATAATGAATTAAAAAAAAGAGGAGGTTAATATTTTTGAATTTAAGAAAGTATAATTAATTTTTAAAATGACAAATAAAACTCTCTCACCATTGAGATCCGAGAAACAACAATGATATACTGTAAGGAGCCTAAAAAAAATGTTAAATTTTTTTATAATAAATTTAATTCAATGTGAAGTACCAGATTTAAACAGTAACATCAATAATAAAAAATAATGTTTTCTTTACAAAGGTTACAATATTTTTAAGATTAACATTTATTTCAACTTAAAGTAACAACTTATTTTCAGTATCAACAATAATAACTGAAAATGTTTTAAATTTTTAATAAAAAAGAAAGGTGAAATAATTTATAAAATTTTATTTTTTTTGAACTCAAAGCAAACAGATAATAATGTTGGACTTTATACATATAGTAACATGAAAGTATATGTCATTCTTGAAGTAATCAACATGAAAAACATATCTAACATATTGAAATTGTCGACATATGTCTTGTTGCAGTAAAACACTAGCCTTTAGAAATAATGCATGAAAATTGTTATAAGCACATACCTGAACATCCGATATTTTTCCTATGTAGATATAAGATATCGTCAGAGAGGAATTTCCAAGACTTTTCCCAAACAAATTCAGGTCTAGTCATTGAATTTCTAAATAAAAGAAGAGCAAACAGATTACGAAGATAAGTAGCTGACCCCCATGAACTTGCCTCTTTAATAGCATCGATATACTCTCTGTCATCATCCAAAAGACCCAGAAAATAGCATGCATCCTTAAACGAAGGAAAAAGCACACCATTAATTGTTCTCAAATCATAATATGAATCTTCTCCATTATTAGCTGAGAAATGATTTATTCTACCGATTGAAAATCTTTTTTTTCTAGGGTTCCATTCTTGGGTATCTTCTTTATAAACAAAATAGGTTGGATACTCAGCATAAGTTAGATGCCTTCCTTCTGGATATTTTTTGTTTGCTTCCATCCAAGCCTAAAAAATCGACCTCCTGAACTCAGCTCTTGTCTTCACATCAGATATTGATGCATTATCCCGGAAAACAACATTCTTTGCATTAGGTAAGTGAAATGACAATCTCTGAACAGGAGGATATCTAAAATGAATATAAAAGCCAGAAATTCTCCAAGCAGCCTCGCATGTAGACACATACCTATAATAAAAGAAGAAATTTATTCCAAAGAAAGGAAAAAATAATCGTAATTCAGTTCAAATAAGCGAAAAAAATCACACATTCATATATTTGAAATTCACTACCTGCAATCATAAAACATTTGAATTTCATCATTTTTTCGAGATGCGTCAAGAGTTGGATCTGAATGTTTTATAGCAGCTGTCACACGATCATTTCCTTTATGGATGTATTTAAAAAGATATTTAATAGCACTACTCTGACAGGTGTATTCAACATTTATATGAGCTTGATATTTTAAAAGAAGGTTTGCATAGTAAGGCACAACAGAACGATTATCTAGCTCCACACTGTTCCTAATAACAAATCTCCCATTATTTCTTCTTTTATAATGAGGGAATCCATCATCGTCAATAATTGTACGGGAGCTGAATTTTTTTGGAAATTTCTTTTAACACTTTCCCTCTTTCATGCAAGGAGACTTGTAATTATTAGGACCACATGGACCGTGCATCATATAACTTGTTACAGCTGCAAATAATGAAGGATCAGAATCTTTATCAGGAATCTCCGCAGAAATCAATTTGTCAATATCGAGAGCACTTTCTGGCTTGTTAGAGGAATGCAAGAATAGTAGAATATGAGCATGAGGCAACCCACGTTTTTGAAACTCAATTGTACAAACATCTGTTAATTTCAAGCAAAACAAACGACAATAATTTGTATTAAAAAACGTAAAAATAAATAAATAAATAAATAACATACGTACATGCAAAATTAGGAAATATAAAGATATGGTTTTGATTTTAATAAAAAATGCAAAAAAGTTATTCCAAAAAAATAACAAATAAAAAAATACATACATGCATTAATTTTGCCAAGAATATGTCCGTTTCTTAAATCCTGTAACAACTGGTCCAATTTGAACTTGAATACTCTGCAAAGAATATATGGACGATCTTCAGCGTTCAGCGTTCTAGCCTTAAGAAACCGTGAAATTTCTGGCCACTTAGGATTTCAGGTAATTGTTATGAAAAGATGAGGATATCCAGCCCAACGGCAAATTGCAAATGCATCCTTACAATTTTCTGCCATATATCTTGGGCCGCCCGTGAAAGAAGAAGGTATAATAATACGCCTGCCTGTTTTGACCGCTGTATCTTCTCCTCTGTCAAACGCGTGTACTAAATTTTCGTACAAATCAGCTCTGAGATTAGCCTGATTGTAATGAATGAAATTAAGACGTTCGTGCTCAATCATTGTATAAGCATCAACCAAGAACTGTTGGAAAAGTTTTCTAGATTGATGGAGAACTTGGGACTCTCCTAATCTGATCTGAAGTCTAAATGCAAAGAATTCTCTAATGCTGATAGTTGATCTTGGGTTTGCCCTACCAGTAGAAATTGAATTACGATGGACATCATCGTGATAACCGTCTTCACCATAAGGAAATAACAAAGGATACTGCAAACCCAAATATAATGGATGTTTAACATCAATGCACTTTAAAACTCCATTCTGTGTGTCAACAATGATGTCCCTATCACCCATCGCGGTGTCTATATCTCCAACAATTAAAATAGCTACTTCATATGCGGAAGGAAGATTATAAACTCTTCCATCATTGCCACGCTTTCGAATAAGCCTCAATCTCACGCCTTTGAGTTGATCTTCGTTATAACGGTCTCTAGCATAGCGAAAAGATTGGACAATACTGTTGTGTTTATCTAACATCTCCTTCAATGATAGGACAATGCTTTGATCGAGCAAATCTTCATTATTGTTTGATTTATAAATTGTATTAAACAATTAAATAATAGACATGAGCTAAAATTCAGGAATTATAATATGATTCATAAATGAATATTTAAAAAATTACATCAACTTATATACCTTAGGAATCCCAATCTGTTTTCAACTTCATTTTTAGTATCATATATATAAAGTTGAGCAGATTTTGGAGTATGAAAATCAAGGGGAAGAAGGTTACCCATTGCATGATAAACTTGTCCTCCAACTCTAAAAAAGTAAGGACCTGAACCATCATTTACTGACCCATAAACTTTCCCCCCAAAGGATGTGAAGGAGAAAAGTATGTTATACAGACAGATATTTTGTAAAAAATGGCGGCTCCTTATACTTGAATTATCATGCAGTTCAAGCAACGTTTCAGGAGCTTTTTTTAACAAAGGAAGTTTAACTTTTCCATTGGCGCAACACATGCTAAACTCAGGAACGGTAGCCTTACGATCTTTCTTAATTCTCTCTTCGTACCACATTTGTGCTCCACAATGTTTATAAACATAAGTGGGATCACCCACATCCCAATAATCTAAACAAATGCATTAATGCAGAAAATATGTTACAAAGAATACCATAATAGGCAAATTAAATTTAAAAAATGAAAACAAATCACCTGAAATTAATCGTGGACAATAATCAGTTGGAGAAGAGATTTCCATCCTTATATAAAAAAAATTAAAAAATATGAGAACAAGAATCATCCTTATAAAACATTTATTTAATATATATATAACTGAATATAAAAAAAGTTTAATGTTGTATGACCATACTGTGATATAGAGTTCTATGCACATTTGGGAGGCCCATCAGTTGAACGCATTGATTTATCATTCGTCATATCAATTCCTATCACAACAATTATATCAGAATAGTGATAATAATTCTTGTATTGTAAAAATACGAATGCTATATAAAAAAATTAAAATAATAGTATACTACAAAGATGTTTTTACAGACGTTGATAACTTACTGGTTAAATCACTCATTTTACTGATATTTAGGGACTTGACAAATTGCTCAGAATTCTTCTTCCGGTCCATTATGCTTTTGCGTCTCTGCCTAGCATTTTTGCTGTCTATGAAATTGATAAAAAATAAAGAATATTGTAAATATATTGTATTATGAAAATACTACCATATATTCAATGAAGAAGAATATGTTATGAAGTATTATTAAAACAACATTTGATTTAATAACATCATTACCTTGACTTGGACATTAACCACTAACTTCATGCTCAAATGTTTGTGTAACCGTTGATTTTGCTTGCGTATGTAGAAATTCATACAATCTATTCAGAATAACAAATAAAATATAAAATTTCCTTTATTAATTCCCAAATTAAATAACGTTTTATTAATAGAAAGTTTTCGTTACAAAGAATAAACCTTACCCCCTATCATAGCTGATACCATTGGACCTCGATGTGCTGTTTGTATTTTGCAAAGGAGTTGCTGCAGTTCATAAAGTATAGCAAAATGTAAATTAAAAAAACTTTAAATGAAATTAAAGTAACAAAGTGACACATCTATCTATATTATACAAAGAAACTGCTAAACATTTGAAATCCAATAACATACCATTTGTAATATCACTAAAAACCTGTCTTTTGGAAGTTGACCCATTTTGCACAGGGAGTACTCCATAACAACGGTGTGGGTTAAAAACACTTAATAACAGAGATGGAATCATTAATCATTCTCAATAAAATCAAAGAAAGATTGACCAAATTCGAATATATATTCAATAATAATAAATAAATAAAACCTGCGAACGGAAGAAGCAAATTTTGGAGTCTGATTTTCTACAGCGGATTCAAACGATGGATTAAATTGTTCAGGAGAATTATAACAAGAATATTTCGAAAGTCCAGTGTTGCTTCTCTTCCGCGTCGACATTTGCAATTTGGAAGAAAGTTTTGTATTAACGCTGGAGCACAAAGAAAGAGGATGCTTAAGAATCAATATGATGTTTCTCCTATAACATCTTTGCTCTCCTATCAGTCTCAACGTGAAATGCAACTACTGTACCACCTCTTCTCTTGCTTCAGCATCAGGATAATCGAGATTGCTTTTTTCTCTACTCAATAACTAATCGCTGTACTCTATAAATGTCTACCAAACAATTCTAATGATGATACACCAAAAAAGAAAAAGTATGCTTCAAGCCAATTGATGTTTTCAATGTAAATGCTTTGTATTCTTATAAGGAATATGAAAAGATTGTCATATACTTAAAACAAACCTGGATAGAATTTTTTTTTAAATTTATTTTAAAATAGTACATAAAAGATTTACTAATTAAACACTAAATATAATAAAATGATATCTGAAAAAGTAAGAAATTATTAATTATATTATATTTGTTAATGCATTTTATATATTGTGAATACTATTTTATGAAAAGAAGTAATGATTTATTGAAAAAAAAACCAAATTCATGTAATTAAAGCACACTAATTAACAAAAAGGGATTTGTTAATCTTCTTACATATATTACCCAACAAAAATTTTAAGATCTTTGTTTTTAGGACTGATGAATAGATTTATTTAAAGAAAATTATATTAAGATGTTAGTTGTTTAACGTAATTCAATATTTTCATTATTTGATTATCAATATAACTGTATTTCTATTAATACCTATAAAGATCCCACTTCATATGGAATCATTTTTGTTTTCGACCATTACATATATGAAAATGCCATTAATATTTTAACAAAAAAATAATAATTAAAATATTATGTATATAATTCCATATATTACTTAGGAGCACTATCAGTGTTTATAAACAGACCAATATATTATGATGTTAGTTCTTTAACATAATTTAACTGTTTTATATTTGATTATCAATATAACTGTATTTTTATTAATACTTATTAAGATCATACTTCATATATGGAATCATTCTGTTTTAGACCATTTCGTATATGATAATGCCATTAATATTTTAACAAAAAAAAATTAAAATTTTATGTATACAAATCCAAATATTACTTAGGAGCATTATTATTGTTTATAAACTGACCAATATATTATGATGACATTGGTTAGAGGCTATTTGAATGTATTCATAGCATATGTAGTTATTCGTTTACCATAAAAAAAGAGAGAGTAAAAGCTCACTTTATTTATTTCACATGATCTATCAAAATATTTTGATTATTCAATTAGTTTTTCAATTACTAAGTATAACAACCTTATATAAAAATAGTTTTTGTCTATTAAATCTCTGCGATGGCCCCCTTTATTTGTTATATATTTTTTTAATACTCGATAACACTAATCAAATTATGGAGAAAATTCCAGACATTCAAATCACAATACTAATTGAAGATAAACAGAGAATAGAAATTATTTACCAAAAAAAAAGAGAATAGAAATTAACAACATAAAAACTAAACTTAAATATCCACAAATTACATACCAGAAATACACCAAAAGGAATCGAAAAAATGCAGATCAATTTCCAAAATCCAAACACTGCAGACTGCATTGCAAAACATAGTCTATAATCATCTCATTCAATTGACTTAAACCATGATCATTAAACGAAATAGGTAAATTTCGAAGTCCGCCTTGCAAAACTCACACATCTTCATCATTGTGCTAACTCCACAATGATCCCACGAAGAGAGTTCATCTTCCCATATGTTCGATTGGCATTTGTCTGACTTACAGTTTGGTGGCCCTTCATAAACGAACTTTCTTCTCACCCACAGGCCTCTAACGAAAAGTCGAACATTAAACCTGCACAGAGAAACATAACATGATTGATTCAACAAACGAAAAATTTCAAATCCCTCCGACCTTTGAGTTTCATCAACCCCTGACATCAGTATCATTGAGTACAGGTAGCTAGCATCTTTGTGACCTTTCAGTGATGCTTGCTTAATATGACCAAGGGCTGTATTTATGGTTTCTGGGGTTGAAGATTCACGAAAGTAATTAACAACACCCTCATGAAAGAACACATTAGGATTCCCACACTCTCGACAACGTTTGATGAAATAGTTTACTCGATTCCTCTTTAATATTTTTGCTTGGTTGAAGGCATCCTCACTACTTGCCTCAAGTTGATGAAAGAATGGTTTGGCTTCTATTACCCACTCCAACGGACCATCATCAAACTTTTCAAAGGAGACACTTTCGTATACATCATCAGATTCTGCAAGTTCGAGGAAGTCCTTGCATGTTAGCTTCATGCTAGTTATGTCTTTCAAAGAACGAGATGCAATCTTCCGAAATATTACTAATATCACTTCGGATGGGAGGCTTGATAGCGACACAACATTGATCATTTCCATTTTTAAGCGCTTGTTTGAGGATGAAGCAGCCATGCAACTTGGTTTTTTTGTTGGATATTGAATATTATTGATAAATTGAGATGGACTAATACATATGAACACCGCGAAATGAAGTAATGCATTTGAGAGAAATGAAGAGACGATTGGCGGTGGCGGTACATTGGAATTATGGGTTATCATTACCCATGTGCAGATAACTTGGAAACTGAAATGCCACCCTTTTTCATTTTTCAGATATCGGTTTTAGAAATTCGAAGCGTTGGTGGAGTAGGTAATCAGTCAAATGGGGTTATCAGAAAAGAAAAAAAATCAATAAATATACAATCTGAATGAGACAGATGGAGATGGAACGTCATCTTTAGACTTTCCAGTTTCTTCTTCCACGTTTTTTTTTTCAACAACATCTATAGCCATAATTAATTAAACATTACTTACAACTGTTACAATGTTATCTGAAACATTATGAATCTTTATTTTTTGAAAAAAATATTTGTTAATGCATAAAATTTTGTATTTCGTTTATTTTTTGAATAAAAAGTAATCAAATTTATATAAAAATCCAGACACTGAAGTGGTATAAAAATAAATCTTAGATTTTTTGTTTATTTAAAATAGCCAAAAAATTAGTATTAATATTTAATAATAGCTTTTAGAAAAGAAAAAAAAATGCAATTATTTAATGAAATAAGCATATTGATCATTTGTTCGGAAACAAACTTTTTGAAAAAAAATACCATATTTAACGCTCTTTAAAAAAAATTGTTTTTAATTTTGTTGGTAACAGAACTTTAATGAGTGGTATAAAAATAAATCTTTTATTTTTTGTTTAATTTAAGCAGCTAAAAATTCAGTATTATTAATACCATTTTGAAATAAAAAAAAAAGTGATTACTTAATGAAATAAGCATATTCATCTTTTGTTGGGAAACCAATTTTTTGAAAAAAAAAATACCATATCCAACGCTGATTGTATAATGGTAACAGAAGTTTAATGGTATAATTAATATTTTTAATTTGGTTATATAATTTTGTTATTTAATTTATTTATTATATAGAACCTTAAATATATACATGAGGTGTATAAAATCATTAGTTGAATTTAAATTCAAAAATGTATTTATACAATATTACAACGAGGAATGCTTTTCTACAATAAAAGGTCATATAATGATAAGTCACAAATGCAGCGTTCATGAAGTTTCTTTTGTTGTGAAAACTCATGAGTAATTATGGTGAATTTCCAAACACACGTAATAAAATATATTAATATGCATATGGAAATTGTTATCAGAGAAATATTAGCCAAAAAAATAGGATTAAACAATTCAAGATATTTCATCCTATATAAGATGTTCAACAAAATATGAAAGGCATACTTCAAAATTAAATCGTCCAAGATGAAAAAAACCAAACAACCAAATAAATTAAAAGACAAAACATAACAATGATAATAACACCAGCAAAGTCTAAAGCCAAATACAAAAGACTTGTTCGAAAATAATCCGTCCAAAAATGAAATTTTCCCCTTTCGAAAAATGACTTCATTCATCTGCCAAGTTGTCTTCATTCGCTGCATCAAAACTTACACAATAACAAAAAAAAGATGGTAATATATCAGTAAAGTGCATTACAAAAATTATTATACAGTGTTTGGCATGAGTACTAACAATTTCTCCAATTTAATTTTTTTAATTGTATGGACAACAGAGCGTTCACCAATCTCGTCTATAAATTCATTAAAATTGACAGACGGTGTCATCATAGACAGAGAATCATTAACAGGATCTGCACTTTCACATGTCTGACTCGCAACATCCTGACGGAAAAAAAAATATTATGGGATGATGAAAATCAAGATTGATAAGAATGCATAAAAATATTTAAAGTTAATTTATTTTAACTTACTGCAGCTCTTCCACTTTCAGCAGCAACAATGTCATTGTCGAAAGCTTGATCAAACAGAGTTTCATCCTGTGATTGTTTGGTAGAAGAAAAGGAAGATATAAAAGAAAAATGTATGCCAGGCAACTATATGAAAGAAGCGACAAACACAAAACAAAAAAAAAAGTACATTTAATTTTGTTGCAGACTTAATGAAGGAAGACATAATAGTTTCGTCGGTGCAAACTTTAGAAACTTGATATTTAGGCTTGCTGTATGAGTCAAAATTGTTTTTTCTAACATTAATCTTGAACAGCATGGACTTGTCAATAAGAACATCAAAATCTTTTGGATAATGTTCCAAATCAGAACCCTAGAAAAAACGAAAAAAAAAGAATAAGATTCCAACCAATAAAAATATCAGAATTTAGAACTAATTAATATTACAACAGTTGATGAACACAGCATTGGGCAAAAATAGAACACCAACCCTCTTGTATTGCAATTCACGCAAATCAGACGCACTCATACCCAACAAAGTAACACAATCTCTATCAAAGAGAATGAACGATGCAGAATCGGTGTTATCAACAACTCTGACTTGAACACTGAATCTATAATATAACTATTATTATTATCAGCGTCAATTACGTAGTATAAGAAAACTTTAAAAATCAAAATAATTTGTTCGACAAAATATCTCACCTTGGTTGATAATCACTCCAATGTTTTTGGCAGTTTTTACAAAACTATTTCTCAAAATCTTCACAAACAGAATACAGGCATTTCTTACACGATTTGTACCACTAGTTGTATTTACTCTCAATTGCTTTGATAGTTCCGTAAGCAATACACGTCATAACCTGAAAAAATATATATAACATTAACGACAATTAAAAATAAATAAAAATAATTTAAAAAAGATAGCATAACTTTATCCCAGTCGCAAATATTCACCTCGGTAGAAATTTTAATATCAGTAATACACTTTCTTTCTGTATTTTTATGAAAATCATTCTCAAAGGAATATGTCGATTGAGTAGACAACTGGGACAATCCACGAATACAATCCGCTGAAACATTTCCAAGCCTAAAAGAAAACAAACACAACATATAAATTACGAATCCAAACATACACAAATTTCATAACAGAACTTATACTAAATAATAGAGTTGCAACAGTCATAAAAAATATTTCTTACTGTTTCTTGAATTCAATAATTTCTGTTACATTTGAATCCATAATGAGACGCGTTGTATATCTTGTATTAGTTATTGACTTTTGACCTACACAATTAAAAGAGAAAAAAAACAGAAAGAGCTACTGTTAAAAAAAAAGTAATAGAAGGAGAGAGACAAAAAAATTATTTATTGAAATTTTTTAATAAAGAAAAAAATTAAATATGAAGACAAATACCTCTGAAATCCTTCATCTTTGCAAGATGAACTATTATAACATTCTGAGAAGCCTGATTATTTGCCAAAAAACTCTGCACTTCATCAACATAATGCTCCCACAATGTGCATTCAAGTTTGTGAACTCTTTTTTTCGCAGAGGTTTTAAAAAAAAAATACACAACTCATTACGGATACTCAAAATCGTTACACATACGTTACTCAAAATCGTTACAAAAAAAAATACCTGAGGTTGTCAAGCTCCAACATAATTTTTTTTTTGCTTTCCTACCAAACACATCATGCTCTTCAACTTCGCTAGTTCCAGTCAGTAAACCGATGACATCTACAGAAAAAATAATTCAGATTAATGAAAATAATTTTTTCCAAGTAAATAGATTATTTAAAAAAATAACAAAAGAATACATTACCCAATAAATAAGTAGAGATCATTTTTTGCTGTATAATAAAATCAAACTCGACAAAATTGAAACAATTGACAGGTATGGTAGCATCAACAATGGCCTTAACATCTGTCCTCAAGTTGAAAGAAATTTTGTAAACATGCCTAGTTGCGTTGAAACTTTCACCATTCAATCCAACTCCAAAATTTCTAATAAAGTACGCTTCCCATTCTATAATTTTTTTTTCTAACTCGCAAAGTCCCTCTGACAGTAGCATGGATCGTAGAACCCTACATAATTCAAACATAAATTAGTAAGAAGAATTGAAGAATTAGAAAAAAAAAAGAGCAAAATATAAAAATAAGTTTGCAACAACAAAAAAAAAAAATACATGTTCATCTGCCAGAATCATCTCCAGATTGTCATCAAATCCCTTTTTCTCATAATTAGGGACCTTCCAAGTCCTAATGGCCCTAACCTTAATCCTCCAATCATCCTTAGAGGAATTTAGATCTTTTATTAAATTGTATTTTGAAAACATGACTAAAGCAGGAAGTAGAAGAAGGGAAGCGAATGAGAAGAAGAAGGAAAAAAAATGCAAGATGCTGAAGAAGATGAATGATTCGACCAGAGAAAAATGGAGGGTTCATGTAAAAGATGATAACAATGGGGAGAGAAGGTCTCTGGTTTAGGTGGGATTTAAAAAATGATAACAATGGGACATTCAAAACATTGAATAATTACTTTCAGTTTCCAATGGGGTATAACAGTAGTAATTATTACGTTCATCAATTACCAATGAAAGAATTGGTGGGATTTAAATTGGATGTCTGCCACTAATATATTTTCGGACTTACAAAATATTTGTATTTTGTATTTATTTGTTTAATCACCGAAATTCAAATTTTAAATGCCTACCAAAACAGGAAACTTTTTAAATTTTTGTAGGTGTGAACACAAACCTCAGATTCAAGGAGAATGCGACACATCATAAAAGTTTCCAATAAACGGTTTTACTTTAGAATAATAATAATACATAGATATAGATAGATGGTTCAGATGGTGGTGTTCGAACCGAATTAATCGGATAATTGATGAACCCGCGATGGATATATCAAATAATAATAAAATTAATTTTTGAATACTCCCTGCTTCTTGCACCTTGATGTTCTCAGGCCCATAATCTATTTGCTCTTGAGGTTTTAGTATCCATGGGTTTGGTTTGGGCTGAGATGAGGCTGAGTCAAATCAAACTATAAACCTTTGGTTAGATATATTGGGCCAAAGCCTAAATACTTTTTTGATTTTGTAATTAGGGTTTTCGCAGAGAAAGCCTAAATATTTGGATGTGATTTGTGATTGTGTGTATTTTTTTTTTTAGGAAAAGTGTTTGTACTTTTAAATGACACGACTTTCATTATTTTACTCTCATACAGAGGTAGAGCCCACACATTTATTTTTTTAATTTTTTTTGTCCACTCTCTCTTCCCATTCATCCATGTCTTTCTCTCACTTAAAATGACACAACTTTACAGGCTCTTTGACCCATTGGTTTTTTTTGAGGTTTTAATGTATCAATTTAGTATTTGATTCACAGTATTTACCAATGGGGTCGTTGAGTGACGCGAGGGGGACCCAGCGGCACTGAGTGCCGCGACCCTCCCCCGTATCACTCACATATTCTTTTTTTTCTTTTTTTTAATGAGTGACGCCCCCTCCCATTTGGCACTCATAGGATTGTACCAAGTGGTACAATTTCGTTAGTCCCATTATCGTAAAACTCTGGAAGACCATAACTTTTTACTCGGGAATCCAAATTAGATGATTTTTTTTATTCCATATAACTTTTAGAAATCTACGCAGTGACACCTCATTTGACATATTTTATCTTCCATTAACATAGTTCAAATTTGCAACAATACTTCCATATTTTTACAAATTCGAATTATGTTTGTGAGATAAAAAATGTCGAATGAGGTGTCATTGCGTAGATATCAAAAAGTTATGTGAAATAAAAAAAAAATCTGATTTGGATAACCGAGTCAAAAGTTATGGTCTTTCGAAGTTTTACGGTAACGGGACTAATGAAATTGTACCACTTGGCACAATCCTATGAGTGCCCCAGGGGAGGGGCGTCACTCAATTGAAAAAAAAAATGTGTGAGTGACTCGGGCGGAGGGTCGCGACACTCAGTCCCATTGGGTCCCCCTCGCGTCACTTAATGACCCCAATTGGTAAATACAGTGAATCAACTACCAAATTGAAAAATTAAAGGGGTACAAACCCCAAATGGGTCAAAGAGTTACATTCTTTAAAATGTAACACTTTTCCTATTTTTTTTATTATAAATATTTATATCAGACTGATATCATTAATAATAGTTCATTGGTCCGGCTATCAAAGCATTAAGGTTAAATTAGTTAGGTAAGATGATAGCTTTGGATACATTTGAGAGTGTTTTTTTTTGGTTATTAGGGAAATAGCCTAGGGAACACATAAAAACTACATCTGACTAACATAACGGGAATGTCTTACATTCTATGAAGCACCGATACTTCGAAAATCTTGACGTGTCGTGTCTGGCACTTCTTGACACTCACCGACACTCCAATACTTGTTGCAAAGATTCAAAAAAAGGTTCAAAAGTTACGTTGCGTCGCATTTTGAATTCCAACTATTAGATTCCTTAGATTACGATTATGATTTTATTAAATTTAATATAATCTTTTGGGATATATTATGTTTCTTTGCAAAATTGAAGGGTATTATAAGTTTAGCTTTATTTTTTTGTTAAATTATTGAACACTAAATGTAATATACAAAACATAAATTAAAAAAGTATATAATATCAAAACGTGTCCTAACGTGTCAAAATTTAAAAAAAATTAAAATTAACGTGTCGGAGTGTCGTGTCGTGTCGTATCCCGTGTCCCGTGTCGGTACAACATATCTTACATTAGAGAGATCTGCTAAGTAATGAAATCGAAGTCCTATAGGCAAGTAATGAAAAGCACTATGGTCTTCCATGGTGTCATGTGAGAGGATAATTGGCAAGGCAAGTCAGCACAAGAATTAGCTTATCTATATGTGTGTTGCAATTTAACATAACAATCTCTATTCAACCAAGCTCAAATGGAGATAATAGACAGGTCTCGAATGGAATTATCAGATTTGGTAAGCAAAGTGACTATGGCGAAAGAGTCACTTTTAATAATAACTTGGCGATGTCGAGTAGTCCAAACCATCCCTAGTCCTTTTAGCGAGAAAAACTTCACTACACTGGGACCCCCGAACTCGGCGGTCCCTTTTATTAAAAAGTGATCCCGGTACATTAAAGTTTTTCTTTCTTTCAGCAGTCCCTAGAGTTCTACTGTGTATGTCGTACTACTCCTAATCCTCAAGGCTAGATGACTAATCCACTGCCCTTTCTAACCTCGACATATTTCTCCACACGCTACTTGCCCTATGTTCCCTTTGGAAGCGCCATCAATATTTACTCTATTCCATCCATCATCAAAAGGACGAGCGAAGTTTTGGTTTACCCGGCGTACCGAATCTGGTACACCCGTTTACTAAAATGGAATTTTTTTTTTCACTTTTATCCTTGCTTTTTTGTATATTTTCTTCTATGTCCCTTCAAGCTTTCCTCATTTAGTAAATGGGTGTAACTAACATAGTATTCAAAAAAAAAACTCCAAGGGGACACCACGCAACCTTGATAGACACCACTCTATGCTTGGGATGGTTTGACGGTGTAGCTTCTTATGCTGCTTGAATTTCAGAAATTGTTTGATCCACAACCTTAAGGACAGTCCCGTAAAGCATGACAAATTATTTCAGTATCAATATTACACACTGGAAAAATTCAGCATCTTCTAATCCCCTTCATCTAGCGTGCCATTCTCTAGTTGGGAGTCAATTATGTATCACCTTCCACATTTGAGAGTTATTTATATTCACGTTAATAGTTTTGTAAGTGATGGTAGATATAATGAAGCCAATTGCAATATATTTCTATTTATTAATTAAATTTATTTTATTTGAGAGTGTTATATTCTCAATTTGTATTTTCAAATTTAAATTCACTTTTAATCTAATCATACATATCACATTGGTCAATTTTTGAATGACAAATTGAGGAACACACATACATGATATGTTTTTTTCTATTAATCATAACTTCTATGATCTAATCTTGGGATATATTTACATTATATATACAAAATTATCATGATTACCATAATTTTTTCCAGTTATCTATGACATGATAAATATAAAAATTCTTAGACTATGTGTAATCCCACAATTCATCATAAATTGTTAATAATGTCGGTGATCTCTTTTAAACTTGTATAAAGGCACCAAAGGAGCTATGAATTTTTGCGAGGGGGACGAAATTATATGTATTTTAAAATTTATAGCTAAAATAGAAAGTTATATAATAATAATAATAATAATAATAATAATAATAAAACCGAATGAAGGGTCCAACTCAATAATAATCCAAAAGGATCAAGGACGAAAGACTTAGTCAGTAACGAAACACATGTATTACACATAATGCAACACCACAAACGTATAATTGGACCAACAGTAGCTCAGGACTCATGAATCTCCTTATTAGCCAATGGCTAAGGAACATGTCAAGATTCCAACTAAGCCTATGTATCATGGCTCGTCAAAAGCATCTCGCAGAGTGGATAGGCTAACAAATTCACTAGAGTCCACCAACAAGGATATATGCCTTTATGTTAGATAGTGTTTGGTTGGGAAGAAACTTTTTAATACTAGGAAAATGTAAATACTAGGGATCTGGAGGAAAAGTGAGTTAGATAGGAAAGTTTTAAAAAAGTTGTTTGGTTGGGTAAAATTTTACCAGGAAAATTGAATTAAATTTATGAATGTATGTTTGGTTGAAGATAAAATATTGATGGGAAAATTTAATAAAATTACAAAACTATCCTCGTCAAAACACCTCCGTTTTATTACATCCTTCGAACCACAATAAATAATGTGTCTCAGTCTTCCATTTTCGCTGCGTCTTGACTCTTACCATCGTTGTCTTCATGTGTACAGCCAAGTTCAGCTGAAACATATGCAAATTTCTTTTCTAGCGTCCGGTGTTCTGCATTGAAGGCATAAGGGAACTTTGAGAGCAACAAGTTATAGAAGTTGTGGGTGTTCTGCACTGTTCCAATTTCGTGTGTATTAGGGTTTGACTTCCCAGCAGCGACCGTACACAAGGGTTTCACCAGCACATTGGTGGAGTACATCCGAGGCATCTTGCTTGGTTTGAGGTACTGAATTTCTGGTTCTTATGGTGCATGATATGTTTTACATGTTGTGTGGGTTATAGGATTGTGTGGGAGACATGTATGGGTAAATATGAAAAATTGGGGAAACAGAGAACTGAAATGTAAAACTATTTGACATATCAAAAACATGAATATTGTGATGTACTGCAAGTAATTATCATTCATTGTAGTCTGATACATTGTTGTATATTTAAAGTGTTTGTTTATAAAAAAATGGGAATAAAAATAGACAACAAATCTGGCATATAACAAGATAATTATTTAAAATTAGTAGTGTTGATGTATGATGAAAATGAAATTTTTTCCCTTTAACTTTGTTCAGTTATTACAACTACGGGTCCTATTATTATTTTCTTATTAGTGCAACCCAATGATTACTTAGTTGGTCATATTCATAGCTTTCTTATTTTCTTATTTGTTTGCTTGGTACCAATCATACCCTGCACTAATAAGAGGGTTCCAGTTTTGTGCTGCATATCCAGCCTTCATCCACAAGTACAAAACCAGTTGTTCCTTCAATAAGTCCTGAAGGAGCCTGACCCATTCCATCATTCTGCAACAAATGGACCATTTAATGATACAAGACCCCAGTAATCTCCTTTTTGATATCTCCATGCTACCTTTCAATGCAGCCTGCACTAAATGAATGTTATTGTTGCTAGCAAATGCAACCCCATCATTGTTTTCAACTATCATGCTTGAGTTTTTGGACACATTTGTTGTCAGCATTATTATTATTATTGTCATTCGGTTGAAACAGGCTCTCTATGAATTCAGTAAAGAGCTGACTGTTTGCTCGGCATATTGTGCACCTATTTCTTTGTCAAAGCGTGCAGCACCATTTCTCAGTCATTTTATAGTGAAGTGTCTATATGAATTCTGTTTTGTAAGTGAAGTAATAAAATGTTAATAGTTGCTAATTAATTGACTATTTTTCTGTTTCAGTGACCCACACGTCAGTGCATAAGTGGTCGGGTCTTTTTGGATACTGTAGACACTTGTTGGAAGGAAGTATGGGTGGAAGTGGGTTTGGAACAGCTGCAAGTGACAGCATGAGCTCGATACATTCTTCTTCCTTATCCCTATCGAGGGTGAAGATGTGCGACTGTGGAGTGCCAGCTGCATTGCGTACGTCCTACACGAAGAGGAATCCAGGAAGACAATTTTTTGGATGTCGTAACTTTCGAACCACGAAGGACTGTCATTTCTTTGAATGGTTCGAGGAACCGTGTTGCCGAACTTGTTTGAAGCATGAGAAGCATGAAAATTTATTAACTGTTTTGCTCATGATAACCGTTATAACATTTGGTATCTTGCGATGCATCATCTTTTCCACGACATTGGAATAACCTGCCTTAAAGTCGTTGTCTCCTTTCCAAGATAAACCTAATTCACTAAGGCACTCTACGAGGAATTTATCCTCTTCTGCAGTCCATTGATGATTAATGCATTTAGTTGACTGTTGGCTGTCTTCAGCCATGGTGCCCGGTGCTGTGTGGGTATATTTGTTATACAGGAAAAAAACATAACAAAAAAAATTCAACAATATAGTGGGAATAAATATAGCAAAATACTATACAACACCGTAGGTCACTTGAATTTAAGGTTCACATAAATATAGCAAAATAGCATTTTCCATGCTTTCAATACGAAATATTAAAAGATGCAGTCTATTACATATCATTACAACATAAACACATTTTCTTGTTTCGGTTTTGATGTCCACAAATGACACTTAGTACACATACAACTATCATTTTAAAACTCTGCTCTAAAATACGAACTCAAACGCGATTCCTCCATGTATTGAACATGTCATTCACCAGTTGATCCCTCGAAACAGTCCATGCATTCGAAGACTCAATATGAGTGATGAAGTCATTTCCTCCAACATCAGCATCGGCTTCGTGTGTTTGATCCACTTCTTCATCATCTAGAGGATCCACAGCCATTACTTTTCGTATGTGATTATGAAGCAAGCAACATGCGATAATTATTCGGCATTGAGTTTTAACCGGATAGAAAGACTTTGACCACACAATAGCCCAACGACCCTTCAACATTCCAAAGCATCGTTCGATGACATTTCTTGCAGAAGAGTGCTTCATATTAAAGAATTCTTGTGGGGTTCTTGGGTGTGCCCCATGTCTCCATTCACTCAGATGATATCTCTGACCTCTGTATGGAGTGAGGAAACCTTGACCATTCATGTAACCAGCATCGCACAAGTAATAATATCCTGCAAGATTCAAACAACATCCAACAGTAAGTAATAATCGGGATGGAAAAATTTATACTTAGCTTACAATACACTACAACAACATAAACTTGGAAGCATATTACCTTTAGGGACCCTTAAACCGTTCGGACGAGATATGGCATCTCTGAGTACCCTTGAGTCTGTAGCTGAACCCTCCCATCCAGGAAAAACATAAATAAACTGACCATCTTGGGAATAAACCCCTAACACATTGGTTGTTATCTCACCCTTCCTAGTCCGGTATCTAGCCTTGTCGGCTTGCAAGGGATAGACCTTGATGTGTGTCCCATCTAGTGCTCCCAAACAATTCTAATAATTAACCAACTAAAAAATTATTAACCACAATTCCAAATACATGGACATCAGCTTATGTACTCATTAAATGTAACAATACGTAAAGAAAATTTTCTGACCTTGAACCACTTCCACTTCTCATCAGTCGAGTTCTCTGGAACTGGTTCTGGTCGTTTAAATAAAAGTGTATGACACCGTATGAAAGATAGCAACACTTTGGAGAACTGTCTACTGATGGTTTCACCAGATCGTATGAACTGCCTTTTAATTATCCTATTCTTCACATCGTGAGCTAAAATGTGTAGAAAAATTGAGACCATCTCTTCAACACCCATATGTCTAGTCGGCTCCAGCCCCCCAACACTTTTCAACAAGTAACACAGTTTATGGAAAGCCCTTCTGTCCATCCTTGTATTCTCAATACAAGCCCTGTCACTTGCATGGACTATTCTATGGAAATTGACTTCCCTAACCCTAGCCCTATTAAGCAAGTTCCATGATACTCTCCTCCTTCTATTTCTCCTGATAGCGTTACGGTATAATAACATCGCACAGATACTGAATAACAACAAAATCAATTGTTGCATACACTCCAGATGAGCAATCAGTACAACAACGACACTAACTTCCATTTCATTGTTCATTGCTACAATCTAACACACAAAATACAAAAATTAAAAACCTTATAGTTTATCATAACAAATATCATGTGCCATCAACTATGGACATAACAGAGGGCTGTATTTGAGATAAAGCAGAACATACTAGTGTGGAGAATAACCGTTAAAAGCATTTAAGGATCCAAATATTTTTCTTATGTTAAATCAAACCATGAGACAAAACAATCAAGTAACAGGTTTTGGGCCAATAAAGGATCTTTTTTCAGAATCTGAAAATGATAATAGAATCACAAAACTATCCTTTGTAATATTGTTGTCTCCCTTTACTCTGTTGTCCGAGGTGAAAAGAACTAAACTGTTCACCTAGTGTGCTTGAAATTAATGAATTGATGAGGCAAGACAAAGAACCATCCCATGTTTGTATGACTTTTTGCCCAACATTGAGAATTTCTCCATTTTTATATCGTGATGCTACTTTTCCAAAGATTCCCGGTGGTTCAAAGATTACAAGAGGTTGTGGGCCAATAAGGGATCTTTTTTCAGAATGACAAAATGATAACAGATTCACAAATCACAAAATGATAACAGAATCAAAGATTACAATATTTTTTTACTTAGCTTCAGCATAAAAAGGCAATGGGACTTACCACTGCATTCAAATATATTAAAGCTGATTACAAGTTGTTTAAAAAAAATTCTATCTCATTAAATACCCTATCGGTGTGAACTAAAACTTCAACCGTTAACTACAATGGGACTCACCAATTACCATTTTGTTAAATTAGTATAACTAGAAAAATCACACTCACAAATCGGATATGTAATGCACATCATTTAAACTCCATTCTTACTTTCATAATCACAAGCACAACCCAAACAAAGTTAAAGGTGTATGGACACATCCATTTTGTGTTTGCAAAAAATGACCGAACTCTTAAAAACAGAGGATGTGTCCAACCACTTTGAATAATCTTACCGGAACAGTGTTACCAAGGGAGGGACAAAATAACAGCAACCTTATTTCGGTGGTAGACGGACGAGATCTTCACTTCGATTGACACAAGATCGCGATGACTGATGAATGTTGCAACCCTTGCTCGTGTAAGTCAGAAAGATATGTGGACCAAACTTCACTTGCAAACGTGTGGTTAGGAAGGAGGGGTATATTTGTCACCCATTCTCCACCTTTTTCACATATCCGATTTCCTACACCAATTCCACCTGTTGAAAGGGCTTCTTCAACAGTGCTGAAATCGAATTTTTACACATCTTCTTGCATTGCAGGGCAAGTGGGTTTGATGGCCAAGTTTTCCAAAAATCCCCAACCAAACGTGGTTAACTCACATTCCCACATGCACTTACCCAGCAAAGTTTTACCTTCTCCCCAACCAAACACTACCTTAAGGTCATATGAGCAGGCCATGCTACTACTATAAAAGAGAGACTTGAAGCTCAAGTATAATCATTTTCTTCTTCTAGCTTATGTTTGCAAGTACCACCCTCATTTATCCCACTTCTCCAGCATCAGAACCATCTTCCCATATATATATATATAGGGATTTATAATTCTCATGTTGAATGAGAATTGAAATCTCATATTGCAAAGATAAAAAACATGTGGGACCCATGTGTAAGAAAAAATTATATGTAGGACCCATATCAGTACAAAAATCGAAGGGTGTGTAGGAAAAATTGAATTATCATGTTAAATGAGAATTATAAAACCCATATATATATATATATATATATATATATATATATATATATATATATATATGGGGAAATCATTTTCTTATGTAATAGGAGATAACTTTCTTATGTTGTGAGACATCGAAATTCGTGTTATCCTTTTTATTTTTTTAGCAAGCGGTGGGACCCACCATTTATTGTGTCTATGGCATGAAAGATGCTATCTTATGTGACATGAGAAAAGAGAAACCCACATATATATATATATATATATATATATATATATATATATATATATATATATATATATATATATATATATATATACACACAACAAATTTGAAGTAATTCCCATTTATTCATCACTTGGACTAGGCTCAACTGTGTGTAGTCAAATCCAACTTTCTCTTCAACCAATCAAAATTTAAAGAAAAAAAATACAATACGGTGATAATTCATCCCATATTTAGTTTTTGAACACAAGAAAAAATGTACATCTGAAATGCTCGTTTAATTTAAAAGATTTTAAACCTAAGTTTTGTAACTAGTCTATATGTAACTTATTTAGTTATGTAACTTATTTAGTTATGTAACTAGTCAATACGTTGTACTTCGTATAAATGAAGTGAGTTCATTTCTTCTTGTTTTTCTCTAGCGTAAACATAAGTTAAACATGCACTGGTTTCACAAACTCAGCCTAAGATCTTACATAAAATTTCATAAAATTATTAGAATGAATTTTGAAAGTTCAAAAAATATAGTGAGACTTTTTTTTTGTTGATGATGAATTTTGGTATAAATAATGTGACTTTCACGTGTTAATAACTCTCAATGATACACTGAAAGATCTTTTTGTTAAAAAATAATACTGTTTGAATTAGTTTAAAAGATATAGCACATATTACAACGACTTGGGAATATGCATCGATTATAGGTAGGGGTAATAATTTTCAACACAATCCGTTTACATGACACAAAAAGTTTGTGGCATTCATGTTGATAAAAATAGAAATATAAAAATTTGTGTAATGTCACATGTTAACCCATGAACTCGAAATTGACTCGTTTTAATTTTCTTACAAATAAAGAGGTTATTCGAGTATTATCATATCATGTCATAAACAAATTATTCTTATATTATCATATTATGTCAACCTACATAATAATCAACAGACTTCGAAATATCAGATTATTCGTATCATATTGTATTGTGTTAACATGTGTTAACACGCAATATAAACGACATATTTTGAGGATGAAATTATTCGTATCAAATCTCAAAATAAACAAATCATTCATATAAAAGATTTTAAACCCATATTAAATTTGTGGTGTGGATTTGCCAACCCTAACTATTTACATTTAATGGGTCATAAAGAAAGTTCCAACAAGGCAAAGACAATCTTAAGAAATTCACAACACCTTATACAAAATGAAATTTATTTGATTCAAGAAGCTCAACAATAGCTCTAAAATAATGCCTCGTGCAACACTTTCTTGAAAACATGGTAGACCACCACTAACTACACTAACACAAGCACATGCCCCTTTAAACATAGAAATATTCCCATTTCTCCACCACTACAAAACCCAACATCATTTTCATTATTCAACAACAAAAACTTCTAAACCCACAACTACTAAATAAAGGTCAAATTGTAAAATTGTTGCAAAGGAAGCATTCCTACAAACATAGTAAGTCAATAATGAAAAAAAAAAAAAAAAAAAGATAGTCCCCATGCTGATTCCTCAGTCAGTGAAACCAGCAATAACAGCATTGGGCTCACAGGCCTTAGCAGCTGGGCTGGGCTCAACACTTGGGCTGGGCTCAACAGGATTGGCAAGAAGCTCCTTAGGCAAGTCCTTGATACCTTTGAGATAAAATGTGTAAAAAAGCTTAAAAGGAAACACAATCTGATGCAACTTGACTTGACCATACACCCCTTCAAAGATGCCAGATCCACCAGTCACAGCAAGATACGTGTCTTCATAGGTCAAGTATGAACCTTGAACTGAAATGTGACCATAGTCTCCAAAGTAGAAACTGTAGATAGCTTCATACCTATCTCCTTTCTTCTCTGCTTTGTTTTGGATCAAAACACAAATACCAGCTGTTATCCCCACCCTCTTTTGCAAGCATCCAGTGTACAACTGCATGATCAACAACCAAAAAATCACACAAAAATTTGAAACAAATGGATCATTTTTTATGTAAATTTCACTTGAAAACCTTATGAGTTATGTCCATGTCTTTATTTATAGATATTCACAAATGTTCATAGGGTCACTACTAAATCATAGTAACAAGAGATATAGACACAACAATTGAGGATCCACTCCCATATTGAACATGGAAAACATGAATATCTTCTTACCTTCAAACCCAAGATTGGAACTTTTAATAGAATTAGGTAAAGGGGAGAAGATTAAGACAAAAAAGTTTATGCTTTTGCTACTAACAAAAGGGCCGACCCAGTTCAAATACCCACTTCGTGAGTGTATGGGGAAGGTAATACTCTAAGCAGTCTTTCCCCTGCTTTTTGCAGAGAGACTGATTCGAACCCGCGGCCTGACACACCACGGCAAGCAAGCTTACCGCTGAGCCAAGCCGGCCCTTCGAAGACTAACAAAAGTACATAGAAAAAAAAATTTGAACAAAGACTAAATTTTTTGAATGTAAGCATTTGAGCAAAAACCAAAGAGTGACTTGCCTTGTTGCTGAAGGGGACAAGATCACCAAGGGAATTGACAGTTTTCTGGCTCAAACGAAGGAAAGCAGGGCTTCCACGATCTCGCTCATTGATTTCATAGACACTTAGTTCTTGGACTTTGACTGCAAGATCAAGCAGAGAAACCAAAAGGGTCAACACAGAATCAAGAAAATCCCACTAATCTTAAACAGAAAAAGATGTGGGTAGAGAGAACAAGGTTGAGAATTTTGTTACCTGAGTCAGATGGTTCAGCCTGGCTTCTACAAGTGAAGGACTTGCTGGGCACTGAGATGTATGAGTGTGGTGATGAAGTAGTGTTTAGCTTGAGAGTTCTAGTGGGAAATAGGTTTGATGAAGTGAAAGGCAAAAGAGATGTGGTTGATGAAGTGGTGAGTGATGATCTTGGGGTAGCAGATTTCACAGAGAAAGAAGAGAAAGATCTCAAAGCAAAGGTTGATGAAGCCATGATTGTTAAGGAACTAGTTTAGGAAGATGAGAAAAAAAAGGTTAAGGATTGGTATGAAAAAGTTAAGTGTAGCACTAGCAAAAGGTGCTCTATATATAGAAATAAACAGAGAGAAAGGGACGGAGAAAATGTTCAACTATTATGGACTATGTTCTTTAGTGGGATTGTAGGTGGACGGTGTGGTGAGTCTTAATTGTGTGAGTGTGAAATGTGAATCATGTTGTGAAAAAAAGGAAATGTGAGTGTGGAATGTGAAGAATGCAAAGAAACAATGTTCAAGGTTGTCTCACTGGTCAATCATGACGCGGTGGACGGTCTAATAAGTGTTTTTCTTTAAATTCTTCCGTGTGAACGTTCCATGAACTTCGCTTTACACTTTTTTAATAAATTAAAAACAATTAGAAGACATATAAACGTGACTTAATAATAAGTAAAGGGTATTATAAAAGTTATGTTGTAGGAAAAGTGATTGTGTTAGTTATAGAGATTCGTTTTGTGTGTCGGATTTTTTTTTTTTGCTGCGAGCCCCACAAAATGTTGTGTGTGTAGGAAATTTTTTATGGTCATGTTAAATGATAGATGAAAAACACTAAGTAATATATTGGAAAAAGTGCTTAGGAATGTATTTTTTTTATTTTCTTGGTATCCAGTGCTTAGGAATGTATTAATAACATTCTTCAGTGTTTTATTTTAGGATTTCTTATTTCTTATATTATAAAAAATAAATTTATTCCTACATACATAAAAGTACGTGCTATCTATATTCTTTTTTTCATATGAACCAACAGATTTTAAAAAAATTTATTTTATTTTATCGGATTTTAAAATCTTACTCTATATTTTGATATTTATGATCATTTTGTTTGACTGCAATTATGAAATATACAATTCGAATGTCACTGTCGAATGTGGCGCACGCGCACTCTCTTCCACCGACAAAGCCGATTTAGTTCATTTCTGATTTCATAAAAGAGCAAAAAGATAGTTCATAGTTGTATTTGTATACAAATTACAAAGGTTATGTATTCATTTTTTTTTACAGAAAACGCAACATTTTTAGAATATTACTTAATAGTTATCTTTAAATGTAAAACAATGTGTAAATTGCTTGGAAATAATATTAATTTTGTATGCTAAAATGATAAGGAAGATATGGACCACCTTCTGTCAACATCTTTTATTTTATGGGTGATCAGAAAGTAAATGCTCATTCTATAATTTTTTTTTTGAGATTTGTGACATGAAACAGAATTGTCTCATATACACGTTAAAAATAGGTGAAATTCACATTTTCTTTCTTTCTCTTTTCCGTAGTGAATTTCATCCACGTTATTGCATGTTGCATATGACAAAATTATTTCTTATAACATCATAAACAGATTCCCCAAAAAATTTATTCTAAAATATGAGGGGATTTTTTATCCTTCTTATACAAAATCCAAAATATATTATCATTTTAATTCTCTTGACAAATTATTTATCAATCTAATATGAATGAAACATAAGGAGAGTGCACGTTTAAGTCATGCATCTCACCATGCATAACTTGTGCAAAAGCCAAAATACTCCTACCACATGTCACTATACAAAACACGCATAGGATACAAGCGCAATTTAAATGCACACTACCAGAATGCGCGTCTAGCATTGCATTGATTTTTGCACAAATTATGCATAAAAGTGATACGCGTCTTAAACATGCATATTCCCCATGGGTGTTTCACTCACCCTAAATTGATAAATAATTTATCTTGATATGTTTGTGTTTTTTCGGGGGAAAAGTGTGAAAAGATGTCATTGCATGGAAGTCCAGTTTTCGCAGTTTTCGTGATTATCAAAATGAAAAGATGTCATTGCATGTTTCTTTTTTCTTTTTTGATGGGAAATACAATTTAAACTCATAGCTACTTCGATTGGTGATAAGCAAATGGGAAAAATAAATCTTATGTCACGGGAGAATTTAAATCTCATATCATAGATACATGAAGTGTGAGACCCACCTATTTAAAAAAAACAAAAAACAAAAAAAATAAGTGGCACAACTTTTTATGGTGAATATAGGAAGAATTTATTTTCTCATGCAACATGAAAAAAACAAACCTAATCAAATAGCACAAGATTATTTTGTTAAGGGCCAACTTTTTGAAACAAAGTCTAAAGTTCAATGATTGCGTTGGGATCAAAGTACATACATTTTCCACGTGAGAATTGCTCAAAGGTATGCAAAAATCTAGTAATCCTGCTTGAAGGATAATGAAATTGTTTGGCATTGTTAACACACCTATTCCGGTGTGGGTAGGGAAAGAGAGAGAGAACAATTTTTTTTTTTTTTAAAAAAAATCATTTTGCTCAATGAGAAAATATATATATGTCCTAAGCCCGTTAAATTAACCACCTTATTACATAGACTAAATGGAATATCTACTAAAAAGCTCAAATAAAGAAAACAAATTAAGGAGCCAAAACTATCTAGGGACCATTTGCTTGTGCTTTTTTTAAGGAAAAAAATTACTTTTTTAATTAAAAAATACGTTCAAAAAGTTTATAATAATTAGACATGTTTTTCGAAAAGGAAAAGAAAAACCCAAAAAAAAAGTTGTTCAGTGCTTTTCCCACAAGCTATAAATATTAGCTTTTGGAAAATAATTAAAAAAAAAAATTCTAAAAAGAATATATCATAAAAGCACATTTTTGAGAAGCATAAACAAACTGGACCTTAGCATCTACCAGGAATATTTATGACAAGATAAAAGTGATGACAGAAATGAAGATGAGAAAAACAAATTGGAAATCTTCTTAAATAACTATTTAGAGTCACTAAAAAAGTTGGAATTATATGAGTCAACTGTTTTAAATAGTTCCAATCAATCATCCAAGTATCCAACAATCTTAGATCCAAAGAGCATATGAATAAACTTGCATGTCATTAAATAAAAAACACAAAATGTAAAGTTCATATAATCAAAGACATTCACTACAACCCTGAGAGGAGAGAGGAGGAAAATGTAGAACCTGAATGAATCTATTTACTCATTACACATCAACCTGCGAAATTTCAGAGTTAGAAGCATGATGATCCATTTTCGGTGGTTTCTCTTATGAGCATGGCAACGAAAATAACAAGTTAGCAATAATTATAACATAAACATGGACAATAGAAACATGAATTTCAGAGCCAGACTTAGAAAGGTAAATAGCTTGGCAAAAACAAATTTACTTAGAAAATGATGAAAATAACTTAATTGTGTAGATAATGTCAAAATAACTAAGTCAAATAATATTTTAAAAATATCCAAATGTCTTGAACTAATTCTAATGTCATATAGTAAAAAAGAAGAAGGATAAACCTCGGTGCACAAGGTTCACCGACTTGTGAGGGTAAGGATGAGGGTTGATTATATGCAATCTTATCTTGCATTTTTACCAAGAAACTGTTTCCTAAATTCAAACTCGTGACCTTCTGGTCACAAAAAGTAACCTTATCGTTGCTCCAAGGTTCGCCCTTTATTGTCATATAATAACCCCGATGAAAAAAATGTGATGAATTATCAGCTAAGATACACCAAGCCACCTTAATCATATTCAGATGACTGATATCTCCCACCATCCAAGCTGCAAAACCACTGCATTCCTACCTTATAAACCTAAAAAGGAATAAAACTAGGCAGGCAATAAGGCTGGCAAAATTCGAATAGCAACATCCTTAAAGCAATCATGAACATAAAACACCACCCAAAAAAACAGAATAAAACAAAAACAAAAACAAAAGACAACAAACACAACTCTATACCATATCAAAGTAGTGTTTTGTCTTTTATATCACAGCATTGTACGCAAGGGAATATTATGTATTATCTTTATATCTCTTTTCTTCCTTCCCTAATTAAAATCCTACAATTTCAACAATGCCTTAATAAGATGAGAAATAACTATGACACCAAAGGAGAACCTGACAACCAGCAACAGCCACGTAGGAAGAAAGAACCTGAATATCGACTTTCGAACCAGCCATGTCACTCTAAGCCAAGTAAACCTTCAAGCAAGGTATACCCTCAAAGGACTTCAGAACAAATATTCAATAAAAGGTATCACTATACTCTTCCAGGAAGAGAACCATGTCGGTGAGAGATCAATCATGACCAGATTTGAAAACAAGAGACTTAGAAACATCAACCACTAAAAAAAAAAAAAAATCACTCCCCATTAAACCCGACTAGCGAGTGTGCGATGGAGGTAATCCTTGTATGTAGCCTTATCCTTACATAATTGCAAAGAAGTTGTTTCCTGGATTTGAACCCATGACCTTTCAGTCATGAAAGAACAACTTTATCACTGCTCTGGTTCGCCCCCCTTTAAAAAATGGGTTCATCTAATCTCATGTTACATGAGAGAAGATATCTCATGTTGTAGAGACACATGTGGTGGGACCCAATATTTACAAAAAAAGGAAAAAAAGAAAAAAGTGTATCACGGTTTTCGATGGGTCTATAGGAGATATACTACTCTTATGTTGCATAAGAATAGTTTTTCCCTTAAAAAAATAAGAAACATGTTGACAACAGGGACTGATTTGTTTCATTTAATTTATTTTGAGTTCGTGGGAGTTTGGCATGATAACTTATGAAGTAATTCACCATGGAAAAAAATGGTAACAGCCATAAAAGAACAAATGAGATAATTAGAGAGATATAGTAGATCACAAGTAACAATAGCGATTTTACTCCTTAAAATAAATTAATCTTGCTTTCTTAACCCTAGATTTGAGCCGCATGAGGAATCAGGACGGATTGAAAGAAAAAAAATTTAGAATGCAGAAATTCTGAGTCTAAGCACCGAATGTTGTGTATATATCTTAAACATTTTTTGATACAAAACTTTCGTATCAAGATTTCAAGTCCCAAAATAAATCCTTGACAGGATGAAATCTAGCTAAGGAAATAATACATCTTCATGTCGGACAAATGTATATGATATGCCTTGAGCATTTTATGCTCTCCTCTTGAAAATCAAAAGCTATAAAAAAAACAGCATTTTAAACAAACTGTTAGGAACCAAGAACAATAACTAGAGGAATTGAAGGAAAATTGTAGTTTAGCGGAAAGTTTTACACATACAACGAAATTCCGAGAACAAAACATAAAGCTGAAACAATGAGAAGATAATCTAACAAGGTGGTATGGAAACTTGAAATAAGAACACAGAAAGAAAAATAAGCTCAAACAATTAGAGAGGCTCTGAATTCTGTCCCAAAGTCCAAGGTTTCCAAAGATGCCTCCTCTCACTTGCCAACTCTCATTTATCCCCTGCCTCTAACCGATTCATCCTCAACAACTTGAGGGATACTCTCTACTCTAAATTTTTTTTGGGCTGACTCAGCAGGGTAAGTGATCCCTGAGCCACTTCCTTGTGTACACACTTAATTCTTAACAGGTGGTGTTTTATCACAAACTTATTAGGTTATGCAAGTGAAGACAAAAGATGCTCGCTTATGTGCTTCCGACGACCAAACTTCAAAGCAAATGATCATGACATTTATTACATGTCACACCCTTAATTTTACCAAATACATGAGTTTCTTTCTATTGGAATTCATAAATAAGGACAGGAAGCAAGTGATCAATCACATAAATCCCACAAGAAGCATCCAGTAGTTAATATATCCCCCTGCTGATGTCATTACCTTCTGCTTACTGTCAGCAAAATTAAATGACAGAAGTTTCGTTGTTTTATTCAAAACTCTTAAGAAAACCATACCCGGAGAAGACTATGTGTGCTTTCTCTCTATAGATTCTACAGAAAATAAATCATTTTATTTTCTTTAGAGTACACTTGATTCTTAGGGATGCAGTAATGAGATCTAATACTTAAATAAATAAATAAATAAAAATTGGCATTCAGATCACATTGGCCAGTATATGTTAAAGAATGCTTCAGCAAGCTCAGCCTGACTACACAAGAAAGCATTAGACAATTAAGGAAAAGAAAAAGACCGAGGTCCTAATAGCAAAGCCAAAAGATGCCCAAGAAATGTGGTGATTCACAAGCTCGCTAACCTCGTTGGGTTAAAGTCAGGGTTTTCATCAAGGAAATAAAAAAGGGGCCGACCCAGTTCAAATACTCACTTCGTGAGTGTCTGGGGAAGGGAATACTCTAGGAAATATAGGGAAAAAATCCAGTGAACCCTGATGGGTGGCTGGTGGACATCATAGTGATGTAGGAAGATAAAAATTAATAGTAACAAGAAAGATCACTGAAAAAAACGTACCTGGGGACATCAAAGTGAGCTGGTTCGTGGGAAAAAGTACACGCCATAAGCTTTGAGTTGCAGCATCAGGATGACACCCAAATCATAGAGGTTTGTAAGAATGAAAGTATTTAAATATCAGGTTCATTTCTAAGTCAGGCTGCTTACATATTGTTTCTTATCACCCCTCATCCCATCCCTAAATCATAGCATTAAATTGTCTGATCAAATAGTAGAATACTATTTGGTGTGCACGAAAGACACTTGATATAACAGGGAAGTATAACATATACTATCAGGTCCAGTGTTACACAACAATTTAAACAAAACAAGATTAATAATATTCCAAAGACAGGAAGCGAACTGACCAAAAAAGAAAATAGAAAGAGCGAGAGTGAAGAATAAGACATGGAGATGCAATGGACGAGATGTGTGATTCTATTGACAAGCGCATTTCTTCTGCCACAAAATATTAGTTTGATATAAAGCTCTCGTTTCTTTTTCACCTTTTTTTTTTTTTTTTTTTTTTTTCCCTTTTGGCAAGTTGAAAACTTGGAATAAATGTAAAACAAGACGATAGACTAGTAAAATATCAAGAAGATATCAACAACCAGGGATGGAGCTAAAAAATACCGCATGAGGATCAAAGGGAACAGACAGATAACCCTTTGTTTTGGGGAGCTAAACTCAACTTCAGAAAAAATATTACATGACAATTTGTTGAATTTTTTTGGAAATTTGGTGTGTGTGTGGGGGGGTGAGTGGTTAGCATACGCTACACAACAATCAAGCTTTCTTTTAAGGACACCATTGGGCTTCATTTTCAATTAAATCATTTAGAGTAATGTCTTTTTTAGTGGTTTCTTCTAAAGTTTTCCTTGTTCTTCCTCTAACCCTTTTAACCGGAATATCTTCCATTTGATATGATACATCTTTTCCATTTGAGCCTCTATTGGCCTTCTTCTAACATGACCAAACCACTTTAGGCGTGTCTATGTCATCATTAAAACATCAAAAAAGATCATCACAAAGAGATCATTTTTCTCATTACTGGCAATCAGTTCTTGGATTGAAATAGTACATACCTGAATACCAGGAAAAAATTGGAGAAGGAAATATCATTTGCCGAACCTCTCTGAATCAAGAGTTACTAATCAGCAAACATCAAATGACATCATGGCATCATGTGACACAAAATCCAGCCACTTCTTCATTTTTCAATCAAGCTCGAGTACCTTCTTAATAATTCCAAAGACAAATCTTTTTTATTTTTCTTCTCTAGACGCTTCCTTATCTTCATGAACACAGAAAAATTAGGTTTAAGACCTTTGTCCATCATCTCATGAAGAATGTTATGGGCAAGTAGCACATTTCCTTTCTTCAAATAAAGAGTAGCAAGTAAGCTGTAGTTTGCATTGCTGGAATAGCTCTGCTTAACAGCAGAATCAGCAACATACTTATGTGCTTCCTCATATTCTCCTGATTCAAAATAAGACTTAATTACCACGGCATGAGTTGAAATACAAGGTTCAATACCCTTCAAAGTCATTTTATCAAGAAACTTCAAAGCTAAATCAAACTGCTGTTGTTTACATAGTATGTTAATAAGAATATCAAAGGTACTTGCATCGGGTAAACCATAGTCTTTTTCCATAATTTCAAGCACTTGACAAGCTTCATCAAATTTACCACTCGTGCATAGACAACAGACCAACAAATTATAAGTCCTTCTGTTTGGTTCACAACCATTTCTCTTCATCTCCTTTACCAAATCTACTGCTCTTTCATAATTACCTCTCTTGCACATTGTCCTCATCAAGACATTATAATGATTCACCTTCCTCCTTCCTGTTCCAATCAAAAACTCAGCTATCTCAACAGAACCCCGAAAACTAAACATCTCTATCAACAACTGAACTCCAGAACTTTGACATACCCCACCAACCTCATTGAGCACATCCATAATTTTCCTAACACATTCCATAGTAGAAGCCTTGTCAAAACCTAAAACCATCAAGAACCCAAATGCATTCCTTTTCAAATGCATCCCTTTATGGTTAAATTCAGTCAAAATGGGAACCATTGCCTCATAATTTCCCAATAACCCACAATTATTAACAACCAAACAACCTATCTCCGGATCACAACAAAGCTCAGGATGTGAACCTTTAAGCCAATCAAAGAACAACAATGCTGACACTCTCTCACATGCTAATTCATGAAAAATTTCAACAACGGATGCCATAGACAAAGACACATTCATCCTATCCAACTTTGACCCCAAATCATTCACACCCTCAGGAATCAATGCAATGATCTCAGAAACTTGCTTGGAAGTAGCATACGGTCTACCCTTGTAAGAAGAATACGGATACGAGCAAAAATACCTACGAGTATGCAATTGCAAACCAAGCTTCGAGCACGAGTACCCATCATCAAAATAAGAGTATTTAGTTGAAGAACTCGCAAATGGGTGTTTGGGGGTGTGAAACGAGGAACACCCAATTGAGAAAAGCAAGGAACTTGGTGAGTGCAAAAAGGTGAAGAAGGGTGTGGTTGAAGGTAGGGTATTGGAGAAGAAGTGAGAGAAGAGAAAGGTGGAACAACAAGAGTGAGGAATTGAGAAGAACCTGAGGATGTTGCAGAGGTTTCGAAATCCCATAGGAGAAATCGAAGGTAACAACTATGACTTACGTTGGAATTGAGAAGAACCCGTGTCTGGTTGTTTTTTGTTTCTGTTTTGGTCAAAGTTGGGTTTTGTTGTTTTGGAACAATGCTTAAATTCTCTGATTGGGCCAATTACTTGGAGAACAATGGGCTCAAAGCATTAGATTGATGACTCTATTTTCTTCATATTCAGACTGTATTTCAATTTTCAACTATCTTGATACTTTCTTTGGCCTTCTTAGGCATCTACTTGTGTTCACTAAAAATAAAATAAAAAAAATCAAAACCCCCAATTATTTTGCTTTGAATAAAAAAATTTCTTTATGAATTTTTTTTGATCACTTATGCCTCTATGGTTATTTCCACCAAAACTCATCCTTAACACCATAGAAACTTAACTAATCTGCTTATTTTATCTTTCTTAGAAAAAAAAAATAAGACCTATATGGCTATATTCTAAAAACATACAACATTTATAGAAAAAATGAATATAAAAGAAAAAGGATCAAATATGTCTAAATCAAAAATAAGAAAATAGACTGAGAAAAAAAAAAGGAAAACCAAATATGTTGAAATCTTACAACAAAGACAAAAAAGATCAAAAGAAAAAAAAAATGAAAACAGTCTTAACAAAAAATATAGACTAATAAAGCAAAAAATAAAGAGAAGAAAAAAAATAGTAAGTTTCCGACATATTTTATCTTTAATTTTTTTTTTGTCCTCAGTTTATTTTTTTCTTTTTGATTTAGGTATTTTGGGTTTTTTTCTCCTATTTTCATTTTTCTCACTCTTAATATTTTCTATCACTATTAAAGGAAGTAGAAAAAAAAAGACAAAAGAAAATAGAAAAAAAATTAGTTTTGGAAGTTTCTAACATATTTGACCTTTTTTTTTTTTTTCACTCACTCTATTTTCTTTTTTTGTAAGAAGGCTAAAAGATATGTTAAATTTCTAACGATGTTAAAAATGAGTTTGGATGGAAAAAATAATAGGGTGGTAAGTGATTAAAAAAATATAAGGGGTAAATGATTCAAAATAAAACTATAGGGAATTTTTCTTAACTTAAAAAAAAAAAAAAAAAAAAGGCAACGAGGATTGGCACACCATCAAATATTGCGTATGTTCGTTAGTTGTGGTTTGAGTTCTTTAAAAATTTTCTTTTTCATAAAAAAATATGTAATTTTGTAAATTTTCATTGAGGTTGATGGTCTTTTCTGAAATTAAAAAAAGTGTCTTTTCTTAAATTATATTTTAAGGGAAAATTGAATATGCAGTTACTGCATATTACTATTTATAACGTGTGACATAAAATTAGAATGAGTCCTATCTTAATATTTTTCTTTTTTTGTAGGACACATATCATTTCTAGACATTGCATGCAGTAATGTGCAGTAAATGAAGAT
Organism: Gastrolobium villosum; assembly: GCA_032173675.1. Classification (NCBI taxonomy): domain Eukaryota; kingdom Viridiplantae; phylum Streptophyta; class Magnoliopsida; order Fabales; family Fabaceae; genus Gastrolobium; species Gastrolobium villosum. The sequence goes on from JAVKPL010015625.1 coordinate 107,077, forward strand.
TCAATTTCCCAAATAAAAAACAAAAACATTTATATGAATAAGGTTGTGTTTATTTGAGGTACTAGTAATTATCATCTAGTAATATTATAAGTGTCACCAATATCCTTCTTGAGATATATAAGCAATTTCATTATTTGATTAAATAAAAACATGTACATCAACATATTATATCATATAGTAATGAAATAACATCCAATATATTACAATATTAATTAAGTAAAATGTTCTTATTTAACAAAATAAATATATGGTAACAAGTCTACCAAATATATATATATATATATATATATATATATATATATATATATATATGGTAACAAGGTCAATTTGTTTTATTTTTTTTTAAAAAAAAAACTTTTTTTGGGTGTGGAGGGACCAAGCCCCATAACCAACCCCTATAATATCCCTAAGAAAGGAGACAACTCAGAAACCATCCAGCAATTTGAAGTACAGTATTTCTTAAATTTCCTCCACTAGTGTATCATCATCAAGCAACATTGAACTATTTTTTAAATGAAAAATAGTATGGTATCCGATTTAAATTTAGAACAATATAAATTTCATAAATAGAAATTTACGAAAATATCATACTTCTCTAAATTTTATATTTATTTATTTTTACATTAAAGTATGGGAAAATCGAATTTGCATTAGAGTACTATTTGCAACGTCTGAGAGAGAAATGATACAGGTCCCAAAAAAGGATAAGAAATAATAAGGTAGGACCTATTTTAATTTTGTGTCACACACAGCAAATAATAATATGCAGTGATTGCAGATTCGATTTCTCCATAATTGTGCAAAAAGATTAAAATGAATTCATCTATAAATAAATAAAATAATATACATGTGTATAAATACACGTGTCTATCACCAAGTATGTGCATCAGCTTAATGAGATTGTTGTAACTTAATTAGTGATTTCAAATTTAAAAATTTGGTTAGGAGAATTTTAACGCTTTTTTGGTTCTACCCGAATTGATTTAAAGAGCTTTGACGCTCTTATATTTTCTATCAAAATTGATAGCGAATTAATTTTGTGATATATGACACACTTTGTCAGGAAAAAGTTGATCTGTCATTATGAATTTTGTATCTCTCATTTAATAGGAGATGAGAGACTTTGCAGTTGACTCCAATTGTAGGTGGGATCCACTAACTCTTTTTCTTCTTTTTTTCACTCACATGTGGACTCCACTTGCTCTCTTGTGTCTACAATAAGGAGAGTCGTTTCACAGTAACATAAGATGTATTTAACCCTTTCATTATTTAGGAACAGTGATCAAAATATTACTTTTTGATAAAAAAATTATTCAAATGTCACGCGAACAGTATTTTTTACTAGAATGTCACGTGGCATAATTCGCTACGACTGGTAGCGAACTACGTTCGCCAATGATTCGTGACGCGTGGGCCATATTGTAGACCGAATTCACCGCCACTGATAGCGAATTATGACACATTAGTTTTTTCCTGCCAAAGTGTGCCATGTGTCAAAATTATTGGCGAACGTAATTCGCCACCAATCGTAACAAATTATACAACGTGACAGTTTGGTAAAATATATTATTCACATGGCATTTGAATAAATTTTTTATCTAAAAGAAACATTTTGATCATTGTTCCCGTTATCTAACAGAACAGTGACCAAAATGTCACTGTTCACCAACTTTTTACCTAAATACCACGCAAACAGTGTTATTTCCCAATATGTCACGTGGACAAGTTCGCTAGGCATTATAGCAAATTCGGATTGCTGACGTGTCACGTTTCTAATGGATACAAGTACCAATTTTGCTACTGTGGGTAGGGAACTTGGTTGGAATGTCACGTTTTCCAATTAAAAAGTTAAACCAAGTTCACTACTCACAGTAGCGAACTTGGTACTGTATTTACTAAAAATGTGACACGTCAGCCAATCGAGTTCATTACAGTGCCCAACGAACTTGCCCATGTGGCATATTGGAAAATAACACTATTCGCGTGGCATTCAGGTAAAAAATTTGATGAAGAGTGATATTTTGGTCGTGTTTCTTATCTAACCAGCAAGTGAAGTTACTGTGCACCGCTAGTTTAAAGAATTAGGTGGGACTGGGATGAGAGAAAGAGAGAAAAAATTGAGAAAAGAGGAGAGAAAAAAAATAAAAAATAAAATTTAATACAGATGTCAAATTTTAAATGGGAGGACCATGATAGTCCTGGAGCACGTTACAAAATTTGCTAACCAGCTATCTTTGGTGAAAAAAGCCCAAATGCTACGGGCAATTCGGATTTACTATTTTTTAACACTCTGTCATAACCGCCACTGCCTCTATTTTGAAGACTATCATCACCATCGCCATCTAGTAATGATTGTTTCTGACTTCAAAAAATCACATTAACTAATTTAAATTAATTATCATAATAATAGTCCGAATAACCAGTACAGTAATATCCAGTTAAAAAAGCAGTGTAATGCAAATCTTCACTGTACATTGATAAACTTTACGCATGGTGTTGTGGATTATTACATGCACTTCTGTTCTTCGGTGGCTTAATAACCAGTAATTTGTCAGAAAACAAAATAGAAACTTTGACATGGTCAATCAACCAGCAATGTACGAATTCTGATATTATTTTTTTCTTTTCCATATATGATTTGACAGCTATCAGAATAAATCAAGTATACTCTGAATACTTAAGTACGTAGAATAATAACCAATGTGTATCAACCGTACGTGATGAGGAGGTTTACCGGAATTTGAAGGCTTTTTATCCACGGAACGCAGAATTAGAGAGATATTATTAGCTTAAATTTTTTTACAAATTATTTATCAAATTAATGTGAGTGATACATATATAAAGAGTATATGTGTTTAAATTATGTATCACCTTTAAATGTAACTTGTGTAAAATCAAAATATATTTGTCATATATCGCGCTGCTAAACACATATAGGGCATATGCAACTTAATTGGGCAATATCACTATATGCTTCTTTTGTTTTTGTTGGAAATTGACAATCACACAAATTAAAAACAGAAAAGAAAAAGAAAGGAAATAGACACAGCGATTTATCCTGGTTCATCCAATTTAGGTTACGTCCAGCTTGTCTGTACTATATTCACCTCATCGTCACTCACAAGTCACTCGATTTACAAGATAAATATAAATAGGATTACAAAACCCTAACAACAGCTATCCCCCGGACCCCCGCCAGCTCACCTGAGAGCGAAACCCCAGTTGCCTTTCTGCTAATCCTGACAACTAGGATCATCATCAACATGCAAAGTACGAGCCATACCCAACATATTTCACTAACTTTTGGATAAGTCATGCTAATATGACTTAAACGTGCATACTCTTCATACATATTTATAGGTGTTGCATTTTGTTAACTTTTGAACGAGGCACACTTTGGATATGTGGTGACTTAAATATGGATACTTCTCATACATGTTGAGACTAACATGCATTAAATCACCAATTTCAAAGTAATAATCATGAATCTGTGTCCAAAAAAAAAAAGTAATAATCATGAAGGGTTTTATGTTTATCATGTTACATAATATAATTTCACTTACCTATACACACATTAAAGAGGTGGGGTCCACATGTTTTTCTTTCTCTTTCATCATTCCACTTTCTCTCCCTTTTAATGTGAGAGTAGGAAACAACACTTAAATTATATAACATAACGTTAATAAAACCCAATCATGAATCATCATCCATTTGCAATGTTCCGGTGAATCACGGATTCCTATATAGCAAAGCATAAAGTATCATGAAATTGAACTGGCTATTGTATCCATTTTAATTGGAGTGTGTTAAGTAGTAAAGATAAAAGTGTACAAACGACCATAAAACTACTCAACCAATTTCCCTCGACAAGCACTCCAAACATTATTCCACGAGCCAACTCTCTGGAAAGTGGCATCATCAACATTAATTTTGATATGATAATGTTCTTGTAGTTTGAGTTGAAGGAGGGGTCCGGTGAAAAGCGCCAGAAAAGTCTCATGATCTTGAGTTTATAATGATGCCTTTTATCCAATGATACTTGAGTTTGATAGATTCTATACAATCAAACATGATCTCTAAGGCCCCATGTGATACCCGTATACGAAACCAATCATATACACTAAAGCTTATTATACAATATTAATTGGGTTTATCATTTATAATTTAACATGACTAGAAAAAATTTCCTACACTCACAATATTTTGTGGGACGTGTAGTAAAAAATAAAAATAAAACTTTGGCACGCAAAACGAATCTCTATAACATAACACAAACACTTTTCCTACAACATAACTCTTATAAAACCCATATTAATTTGCTAGAAACCAGCCCATTATATTGATTAACTCAAGGAAAAATATTTTCTTATTTTGGAGGAGAATTGTTTTCTCTTATGATCAGTGACAATATCAAGAGTAAACATTTTCAAATATGAATTAGTTGGCACCTGTTGACAACCATATACTGGAAAATTTATTTAAAAATATGAAAAAGATAATTAATTTGAGATAATAGTTATTTTCAACTAATAAGATTCGCATTTAATATTTGGTTAAGTATGTATCAACAAAATTGTAATATGAAACTTCATGACAAGTTTGATAAAAAAAAAAGTTTACTAATGATTAATTATATCAAATTTGTGATTCACGTGTGTGCAATTGGGCATATTTGTTGTTTATACTTCACACTACTCATTTGAATGATTAAAGGAAGTAGTTTTCAATAATGATTTAACTTAAATATATCATAATTACAAAACAAACCTTGTCTTATCAAATGAAGTTGATTACATCCTCAATAAAACACAACTTAAATATAATTAGGAAAAATATTTTAAATATTTAGGTGCTAAAATAATGCTATAGTGACATATAAATAATGTTATTGAAGGTATGTTCCAAATATTTTGAGGCTTAGATAGGATGATAATGTTGGGTGTTTAATTTTATCAACTTTATTAATTTATTTTTCATTTTGCATTCAAACATTTTGAATATCAAGTTGGAAGTAAGTTGGGAAGTTACTACTTTCAAATTGATTTATTGATAATTCAATAAGTTGTACTCAAGAGTTATATAGGACGATATTCACATATAGCAAGTGTTAATCTTAAGATTTGTACCCAATTTCTGATCATTAATTACATTTAAATTATCAAATTTAATGAATTGAGAAAATACTAAACTCTTATATATATTAATGGCGACTGAGAATAATAAAATGTGACTTTAATAAAGAAAGAGACTTTAGTTATTTAAAAGACGGGTTTTATAATTCTCAATCAACATGAGAATTACAATTTTCCTACACACCCTTTGATTTCCGTTCTGACATGGATCCTACAAATATTTTTTCTAACACATGTGTCCCACATGCTTTTTATCTCTACAACATGAGATTTCAATTCTCCTTTAACATGCGAATTATAAACTCCTTAAAAGATAATTAGAACCATTCGATTAGAGGAAATCAATGGTCAAAGATTATTGGTAAGTTTTAGACCTTATACCATGTATAGGTTTTGAGTATAACGAATCAAATTATTGAAAAACATAATATTATATGAGGATATATTTACAAATTTTTTGTTTACAAATTATAATATATCTTATCGGTAAACACTCTTTGAGTGAAGTCGTATGGTAAGACATAATGTAGTTTATAAAATAAAAATAAAAATGTGTCAATATAACTCTCCTCATATTATATTTATATATTATATTTATGATCAAATATGCATACATAAATTATACATTCATATGTATGTTTTAATAATTGATATTTATCTTATACTGAAAAAACATATTCATTAAATCAAAGAAACGTGATGAAATGTTAACTAATTTTAAATTTTATAAAATTGAATTTTATAGACTTGATTTATTTTATAAGAGTTATCAGTCGATCAGTCGTCAGACTAGTAAATTATAATGATGATAAAAAAAATTATTAAATAATGTAAGTATTTCAATGCTTACAGATAATGTGAGTGAATTTCCACCGTCCACCCCATACATATATTCAATATTATTAGACACTTTATTTAATTAAAATATATAAAAATTAACTCAAAAATATGTAAAATATGAAATTTGAGGTTAGTGTATCAAACTTGTAAAACTCTTCAATTAAGATTTAATCAAATTTGAAACAAGAAAACAAATTTATTTTCTTAATCAGTTAAATCCAAGCCCATCATATTCTTATATTCATTCAAATATAAACTATTCTTAAATCTTAACTCAGATTAGCTGTGATTATTTTCATGCTTAATTTTGAATATTGATAAAAAATTATAATAACTTATGTAGAATTATATAAAATCGAAATAAATATACCACGTACGCTTTTATATATATATATATATATATATATATTATATATATATATATATGAGTTTATCATCTATCATTTAATATGATCACAAAAATTTCCTACACACATAACATTTTGTGGGGTCCGCAACAAAAAATATATATATATTTGATACAAAACCTGTTTGACATTAACAAATATATATATATATATATATATATATATATATATATATAGGGTTGTATAAGAGTTATGTTATAGGAAAAGTGATTGTGTTATGTTATAAAGATTCATTTTGCGTGCCGGATTTTTTTTTTTTTTTTGCTGTGGGCCCCACAAAATGTTATGTATGTAAGAAAAATTTTGTGATCATATTAAATGATAGATGATAAACCCTACTATTATATTATAATCTGAATCTCAACCGATTTTTATCTTTTTCTCACTTTCCAATATTGATTGAGATTATGATCCGATGTTATTGAAAAGAAATATATAAAATAAACAGATAAGCATATCATTCTATTCCTTACATTTTTTTTTTTAGTAATAACTATTCCTTACATTACATCCAAGAAAACAGATTGTTAAATGAATGAGTGACTATTTATCACATCAATAATTTTTATTTTTTGGTGAATCAATAAGTTTTTATTTTTAATTTTCATTTTGTTTGGTTGCATACAAAGTCAAAAATCTATACTCAAAAAGGAATGACAAGACATGCATTGACTGATTGAGGGTCATGGGCCATTAAAAAAAATGTTTAAAAGAAAAGCCTCTAGCAAAATGGAGAATGATAAGACACTCACTGACCTTAGAGATCTAAAGCCACCAATTAATAATTTAAGGCACCATGTGAAAACAACTACCATCCAGGTTTCATGACAATAGCCAAAGTACCAAATTGTCTCCTGTGTAGTGAAAAAAAGCATTGCAATGCACATGAGGTTTTGTATATCTGTGGGGTTTTAGTGGGGTTTGTGGCATATGGGAAGAGAGGGACATATATAGATCTTGAAAGTATTCAGAGGTTATTCATCATGTTTTGGACCTCTCAAGGACCCAAATATCTCTTCTTCTAAACCTTCTCTCTCTTTTCTCTCTCTCTGCACATGACATGTGAATGTAGATCAATGCACCAACCTGTGCATCTTTTGCTTCTGTTTTTCAGTTTTCTAGTTACCACTCTGTAGCACTTGTTCTCTTCATTGATGGCCAAGAGGAAATGTCGCTTTTAAACCACTGTCCTCACAGAATCATGAATGATCCACCAGAGGGACATCTTAGCCTTGCCCATACACGTGTACTATGTATGTATTTTTTTTACATAGGTTTCTTAAATTTTTCCCTTATGTATAAATATATTAAAAATAAATGGAATTTTTGTATATCCTAAAAAGGGATCATATTTGATGTGTATAGATATAAGTAACGAGTGAATTATGTCGGATATAATATAAAAGTTAAAATCAATTGAAGAGCTTACTTACTAGGTTTACTTGTTGGATAAAGTGTGTGTCATTCTAAAGGATGTAAAGTTGTGTCATTTTAAGAAAAAGAAAGAGATAGATAAAGGAGGAGAGGGAGTTGACAAAAAAATAAAAGTGTGAGTCCAACCTCTTTGTGAGAGTGAAAGAATATAAGTTGTGTCATTTAAAAGAATAAATATTTTTCCCTTACTTGTTTGGTGAGATAGTTGTTATATATTACTCACGAGGTCACAAATTCGATTTTTATCGCTCCTATAATAATTTAGTAGAATTAAATCGGCATAAGATGAAAAAATGGACATGTGAAATATCCATGCTTTAAATCTAAATGACTTTTGCATTATAAAATGTGTTAGAGAAATATAATATAAAATTATTGAAAATCAAACGCTTGTTGTTGTTTTTCTTTTTGGTGAAAAAAATCAAACACTTTTTTGTTGCTTTCAAGGAAGTGAGTTCTGTCCATAGTAAAAGGCTAGGATTTCAAAGGAAAAAAGAAAAATAATGTTGTAGGAAAATTATTAGGTTATATTATAGAGATAGGGATTGTTGGACCCACACTTGTTTTCAAAAAACAAAAAAATAAAACAAGTGTGGGTCCCACAATCTCTATCTCTATAACATAATCTAACAACTTTCCTACAACATTATACTTCTATTTTCCTCTAAAAAATATGTATTTATAGGGCCTGTTTGGAGCACCTAATAAGGAATATAGGATAAGATAACTTATCATATCCTACTTTTATCTCTTGTTTGGTGGGTCAATAGGATATGATTAACTTATCCTTTTGTCTCATTTTATCCTCTCCAATACATGATTTTTTATCCTATGGGAGAAGCTGAGTTAGTATTCAATAGCATATGATATCAATATTGGAAACCCAAAATATTCTCACGCTACCCAATATATTTCCACACTATCCAATATATTTATATTTATTGCATTATATTTTTTTTATTTTTTTTCTCCTTTTACATAATCTTATCATATTGGTAATCAAGTGTTCATCAAACACAGGACATGATATGGGCTTATCAGCCTCATATCATATCTTACCCTTATTAGCCCCATATCATATCCTACCTTTATCCTATCCACTAAGTGAATGTTTGGATAAGACACAATCTCTTTAATAGATAAGACCCATTATCTAATGATTCATATTTTGAATCAATGCTTCCTTAACCCTAATTTTCTAGAATCAGACGAATCGGTTACGTGGGTCCAGAATACTTTTAAAATAGAATTTGACTTAAAATGTGTGTTTATCAAATATTTGCTATTATTGTTTCAAATTCAAATTGGAAATGATGCAGGCTTGCAGCATCATATTGGGCATTAGAAAGAGACTACACATCTAGAGTTTGGCATCTAAGAAACAAGGTTCACAAATAAATACCCAAAATCCAACTCGCACCATGTCTAGTTCTTATCATGAGGGCAACCGTCTTTATTTATCTTTTATGAGTAATGCATATTGGCTTATTGAGCTGAAAAGCTTAGATGGAGGCATCAAAGAGTAAGTTAGGTTTTTTTTTTTTGGTAAATAAGTTAGGTTTTAATTAAGACCAGTGCAGGCAGTGGCAGAGCCGGCCTCAAATGTGAGCTCGAGCCAAAAAATGATATGTTTATTTATTTTTCTTAATTTTAGTTAGTTCATATAATAATACATTTAAATTAGGGAAGGATTCGTTTACAACTTTTTATTATAAATTTTTGCAAATTATATTATATATTCCCGGACGTACATAGTGTAACCTAGTATACTTTCGGGAGTACATAGTGTAATTTGTAAATAAAAAATTTGTCAATATAACCCTCCTCATTTAAATTATATTAAATACAGAGCACCTGAGCAAACAGTACCAAGAAGAATTATAATTTCATTAAATAATTTTTATTTTACTAAAAATATTTTTTTATACAAGTGGAAATTGAACATATAACCAAATACAACTTACCCAAATCACTTATAAAAAATATTTTAAGTTTTAGATAGGGCCAAATTACAAATTGTAGCCGGGACAAATTATAATTTTAACTCCGGTCAATTATAATTAATTATATAATTATATATAATAAGTATAATTTGTTAAAATTTAGCCCGGGTCGAAACCACACCCACGATGTATGTGGCCCCGCCACTGAGTGCAGGGTTGATTTATATAAAATCTTGGTAAACAAATATTTAGGTCAAACTTTCCTTTAATTTTTTTTAATATAAAACATTAATTATTTTATGCTAAAATATTTCTTTTAAATTATAAATCTGTCATTAGAAAATAAATTTAGTTATACAATAAATATATTCAGGAAATACTCATTTTTTCTTATTTTTATAATGTCATATATTAATATTGAAAGAAATTATCAAATGACATAAATATAATCCTTTGTCATTGATCGTTGGTGTAACACCCCGTGTGCATCCGGGTATTAAACATATAATGGTAATAAGCGCAGCTCGGTAAGATGCGGAAGCTAAAAATTTCCAATTATGATTCCTTCATAACTCATATTTACCCATTTGATTTTACTTATTCATTTTCCAAAAACTGCCTGCAGCTGTATGTAAATTGCAATAAATAACTACAATGTATAACCTTATAGCATAAATAAGTATTAAGTCATGGAACTACAACGCATAGACCAGACAAATCCTGATACAATAGTACAACTCATGTCTGAAACAAACATAGCATATACCAATGTGGCATGGACAACTTCCATGCTCACCAAATAAAACAACATAGTAAGATCATGTCTCAAGTACAATAGCCATATAATAATAACCATGCATAATCATATGAAAATATGGCAATAAAAACATGCAACATATCAGCTCAACTCCAGCCTCCTGCCAACAGAGGTCTCAGCCTCAGGAACTCCTATACCTGAAAATGTGCCCCACACGGGGTGAGATTTCTAACAAGAAATTCAGTAAGACAAGGGCCCCTCAAGGATCTCTCCACCCCAAGCTCACATACATGTGCAATATAAGTTCCAAAAAGATAATAACAATATAATGGCAGATATCCATGCAATGCAGCATATGTCTATGTCATGTATGTATGCATCCTACTGGTCAGAGAATAAAAGATAGGGATTACGTACATCTACAACCCACAATACAAGAAGTCTACAATGTACTTCACAATAGGGAATTGTCTTAGGTCATAAGATATTAAAAAAGCGATTGAGGTAGATGGAGCAAAATTGATGTTAATTGAAAAACTACCTCCTCCTAATAATGTGACTAGTATTAGAAGTTTTCTAGGACATGCTGGGTTTTACAGGAGATTCATAAAAGACTTTTCTAAAATAGCTAAACCCTTGAGCCAACTTTTAGAAAAGGATTCTGAATTTCAATTTGATGATGCATGCCTTAAAGCTTTAAATCTTTTGAAAGAAAAGCTCACTACAGCTCCCATTCTAGTAGCTCCTGATTGGAGTTTACCTTTTGAGCTCATGTGTGATGCTAGTGCCTATGTTACAGGTGCGATCCTTGGCCAACGAAAGAATAAATTGTTACATGTTATATACTATGCTAGCAAAATTCTAAATGAGGCATAAGTAAATTATGCCACAACTGAAAAGGAAATGGTAGCAGTAGTATATGCATTAGAAGAATTTAGATCTTATCTGTTGGGTTCTAAGGTGATTGTGTTTACTAACCACTCTGCTATCAAGTACTTGATGAATAAGCAGGATGCCAAGCCTCGGTTGCTAAGGTGGATGCTCTTATTTCAAGAGTTTGACTTGGAGATCCGAGATAAAGCTGGAGTGGAAACAAGGTGGCAGATCATTTGTCACGAATTCAGGAGAAATAATTACAAGATGGTCCTGAGAGAGAAATAAATGACCATTTTCCTGATGAAAGAGTAATGACTATAGTTGTACCTCCTTGGTTTGCAGATATTGCCAATTACAAGGTAATAAAAGAGTTGCCCCCAACCTTACTAGGCAACAACAGAAAAAGTTCCTCAAAGATGCAAGGAGATTTCATTGGGATGATCCTTACTTGTACTTCCAGTGTGCTGATGGAATTATAAGAAGGTATTTGCCAGAATTTGAAGTTCATGAGATCCTGTGGCACTGCCATGCATCAGACTATGGAGGACACTTTGGAGGCAATAGAACCGCTTAAAAGGTTTTACAGAGTGGTTATTATTGGCCTACTATATTCAAAGACGGAAGGGAGTATGTTGAAATATGTGATAAATGCCAAAGAGCTGGAAACATTTCCCGCAACGATGAAATGCCTCTAAATAGCATATTAGAGGTAGATGAAATGTCGGGGATAGATTTTATGGGACCATTTCCTTCATCATTCTCCAACCAATACATCCTTGTTGCTGTTGATTATGTCTCCAAGTGGGTTGAGGCTATTGCTCTCCCCACTAATGATGCTAACGTGGTTGTGAATTTCTTGAGGAAAAATATTTTCACAAGGTTTGGTGTACCTAGGGCCATAATAAGTGATTGAGGCACTCATTTCTGTAACAAGCAGTTTGATAATTTATTGGACAAATATGGTGTTAAACATAAGGTGGCTACACCTTATCATCCACAAACAAGTGGCAAAGTAGAAGTTTCTAACAGAGAATTAAAGCGGATTCTTGAGAAGACTGTAACACCCCGTGTATACCCGGTTTGTTAACATATCATCGTATTAAGCTACGCTTAATTAAAATGTGGAATATCTTTTTCTTTCCAATTATGACATCATTAACATTACCAAGTTGATTACTTAATCATTTTCATAAAACAATTCCTGTATGATATTGCAAGCGACAGCTAACTGAAATACCTCAATATATAAATAACGTGAGTATCTAAGTCACAGGACCACAACACATAGCCTGGACAAATCATCCTGATACATTATTACAACTTTAATTAAAACAAGACATAACCAAGTCTATGTGGCATGGACAAACCCCATTCTCACCAAAAAAGGCAACAAATGCCCCACAGTAGTCTCAACAGCAACAATAATAAAATGAAGCTAAAGCATGAAAGCAGTAAACAGGATCCAGCATCCACTCATAACAGCATATAAGCATAAGCAGCATAAAACATGTATCAACTAAGCTCTGGCCTCCTGCCACTATGGGTCTCAACCCCTAGTTTACCTGAACCTAAAATAAGCGTCCCCAAAGGTGGGGTGAGATCTCTAAACAAGAAATCTCAGTAAGACAAGGGGTTCTCAAGGACTCTTCCGCCCCAAGCTCACTTACATGAATAATATAAGTTCAAAACAGTAATTGCAATGCATGTTCATGTTAAGCATATATATCATGACAGTATAATCTCTTGCTTGACGAGCTAAACATTTAACTCAGTAATCATGTGATGTATGTAAATGCGGTTCGACTGGCCAGGGAACAGGATATGGATTATGCACGTCTGCGACCCATCTAAACATAAGAGTCGCAGTCTTATGCCTTACATACCAGAGTCGCTGTCTGATCGTGTAAGTAAACAACATCACTTCCATACACTACATGCCTTACACACCAGAGTCGCAGTCTGATTGTGTAAGTAATCAACTGACATATTCACATATCTCAGGCATATATCAATGCATATAACATTTTCATAAAAGCATACCATGCATATAAACCACCCTCCCATGGAGGTCGGTGGAAAAAACAATAGACTAATCCGAGGACACGAAAGCTTACCTTGCAAGCTCACAATCCTAAGCCAAGAGTCCACACAATCTCAAAGCCCAAACACAGCAGTATCACAATCTGTTATGGACCAATAATATATCATTAATCATACTCTACATGCATACATCATAAAGACAACGCCTTTCCTTTTACGTTTTATGTCTTAAGGCTTATATCAAAGCCACAAGCCCTAAATCACTTGACACTGACTTAGTTCAATTAAGACAGAAGTTCAACTTCCTCAATCTAGGGTCCACAAACGCCCAACAGCCTACTGTATGAACAGTGCAGCTACTGTTCTTCGAAATCCTAGAATATCCGGATATATGTCGGGGGAATATCCGGATATCTCACTGGCCATATCCGGATATCCAGAACCCCATATCCAGATACCATATCCGGATATCAGTATCCGGATATTCACAACCAAATATCCGGATATTTCGCGACAGAACCCAGATTCTGCATTTTGCGAAAATCCAAACAAAAGATCTAACTTTTACCGATTACAGAGGCTTAAACATGCATTTCTTGGTGTGTTAAGCATTACCCAACGTTAGGTTATCATCTTAGCTTGTTACATGCATTAAGGTTCCATTTTAAACATAAAAACACAAGTTCAAGGATGGTGATCATACCACAAGCTCAAAACAGAGCAAGAAGGTGCTCTTGGAGCTCACACAAGGCCCCCAAAACTCAGACTTGACAAGTGCACGAAAAAGGTAAGCAAGACTTGTTTTTTCTTCACAAAAATGAACACTTGAAGCTTCAACAATCAAGTTAAAAGTTCCAACAACTCAAGGCATGGGAACTCAGCTCCCCACTCTCACAAACAGCCCTCAAACACCATCCCACGGTGGCTAGAAACTCAGCAAGACTACCTCTCACCCTCACACTCACAATGATGCTCACAAATGTATAGAAAGATAAAGAGAGAAGGATCAATGAAAAAAGGTGACCACTTGGCTCAAGGAAGGAGAAGAAGGCCAATGGACTAGTGTTTCTGGTCAGCCACCCAAGAGGTCTCACATAGGGAAACATACATGCCTAGGGTTTTGTGCTAACATGCATATATATAGCCACTTAAGAATAAAACACGCAGTATTAACGTTAATTTTTACGCTTAGCATTTTAATCCCAAACTTTGGAATATGAACCTATTCATTTTTTAAGATTTATCATATTTTTATTATATTTTTCGGAGCACCTTTCTGGTACGCTCTTTTCCATAGCCAGTATCAGTTTTGGCACCAGTTCTCATTATTTTGACTTGAAACTCGTTTTACTAGTCCTACATAATATTCTAGTAATTATTATACACTTATTATAATTTTCTGGGATACTTCACCGGTACACATTTATACTGGGTAGCATAACCGGTATCTGCACTTTTCGTCCGAAAAGCGACTTTCGGCATTATTACTCACTTACTATAATTATTAGAGCCTCATAATAATTATTAGGGTCAATTATGGAATTATTTCGTAATTCTCACATTTAATTAATTAATTTCCTTAATTAACGGTGCGGGTTCTTACAAAAACTGTTGGAAATTCTTTGAAATATTGGTCTAAGAGGCTAGATGATGCACTATGGGCGTACATGACTGCTTTTAAGACTCCTATTGGTATGTCACCTTACCAATTGGTATTTGGAAAATCTTGCCATTTACCTGTGGAGTTGGAACATAAAGCTTTCAGGACTATCAAGTTCCTAAATTTTGATCCAACAAAAGCTCTTGAGAAAAGACATATTCAATTAAGTGAGCTTGATGAGATCAGAAATTCTGCATATGAGAGTGCCAGAATCTACAAGGAGAAAACCAAGAAGTGGCATGATAATAGGATTATTCACAAGGAGTTTGAACCAGGCTATAACACCTCAAGTATTTAAATGTTTATTTTAATGTTATATTATGAAATGAAAGTGATGGATTAGTGAAAATCCAAGTATTATGGCCAAAAGGGGCAAAAAGGGCAAAACGGTAATTTGCCAACCGTGTGTTAGGAGGCTTAAATATTGAGTTAGAGATTTCAAATGATAAAAGTAAGGTTGGAAATGGAATCAGGGCGAAAAATTGAGTAAATAGGCAAATTTGGGAAAAATCGATGAATAGTGAATTTTTAGTGTTAAAATAATGAGTGTGAGTGTACCGATAAGTGTGAAATTTTTATCATTATTTTGGAGAAAGAAAAATATGTTATGGACTGGAAAAATACGTAGATTGAGGAATTATGATTGGAATTTTTATCGGAGGTAAAGTTAGATCGCGTGTGGGACCCGTGTGACCGAAGTCACTTGGGCCACCTCCCTTTTTCTTCTTCTTTTCCTTCTTTCTTCTCCACTCCCGTGCGCATCTACAGAGGAAAAGAGAGCAAAAACCTCCATTCTCCATTTTCTTGCCATTTCTTCGTTTCTCCACCGAATCGCTTGGTTTTGGTGTTGAAATCTATCGTAAACAACCTTCCAAAGCCATTGGTAGCATCTAGAAGCCTTGAATCCACCTCTTTGGCCACGTTTTTGGCAAACTCAGATTCGACCCATTAGTGTTCTTGGAGATTTCTTGGAGTTTTGAGCTTCAAATGGTTTAGTGAAGCCTTGGTGGTGACCATACTACTCATTGTAAGTATATTTGTGGTCTCTTTATAGTTGATTCCATAGATCTATGAATATGTGTTCAAAGCTTTGATTTTAGATGTGTGATGATAGAGAGCCCAAATGCAAAAATGCTATTAGATGAAAAGGCCTTAGAATCATGTGTGTAAGCTAGAAATGCTATGTTAATTTTTGGTGAAAAATATGGATTTGTAACTTAGGCAAAATTGGAGGAATTTTGATGAAAAATGAGTTTTTGAGTAATTGGGATTTAATGATTGTTGTAGGGTGCCTCACACGGTTGGAATCGTGGAAAGTTGATTGGAGCATACGTTTGGAACGGTATTGCTAAGTGATAAGGTAAACTCTTGGAACTTGGGTTTAATCCCTAGTGAGCTCCACCACGCCTAGAGGAAGGTTGTGGTTGGATGATGTAGTTATGACATGGTGTGTTTGCGTGCTTGTATGCATATTGCTTGCATTGTGTGAAATTGTGTGGTCACTGATCAGTTGACGTGTGTTGGGTTTGGACATCCGCTGGAACATTTCGATGGCGAAATACCAGTTGGAATGCCATGGGGTCGACTCATGGGAGCGACACCAGGATGAGCCAAACGTGGGACATCCGCCGGATAGGTCTCTGAGGAGTTCCGGTTGGGTTGGCCATGGAGTTTTCTCAACCATGGGAGAAGCTCTAGGATTGTCTCGGGAGTTATATGATGGAGTCCTTGAACACGAATCCATGAATGGATGTTCTTGGGTGTCTCCAGGTGGATGGTGATATTGTTTTACTTGCATGCCATATTATGTCATTTTGATACATTTTAGTGAGCCATGGAGTGGAGAGAGCCTCTAGCTCCATTGGTTTACTGAGATATATCCGTATATCTCACCCCGTGTTTGGGGGACCACATTTCAGGTCACTATGAGCCGGGAGGAGCTTCGGGCAAGAAGCCCGTATAGTGGACGTTGGATTGGCATGCGGTGCATATGGATTGCATGGCTTTTTGGAGGAGTTTATGGAGTGCACATAGCATACCATTAGTGTTTTGAGACTTAGGGCATGAACATATTGCATGATGCCATTTTCCATGCTTTTGTTAGTGTTCATGGTCATATGCTAAGTCTTGTTATGTTTTATTATTCATGGCTTGGATAACTGTATATTTTGAGTGAGCATGGGACTTGTCCATTGCCACATTCATAGCCTTGAAGTCTTGATGTGTAATGATGTAAAAGTGGTCCATATGTACATGTAAATGGCCATTATTTGAGAATGATGTAATTGATGTTAAACTTAAGGAAAATGCATGATGGAAGGGCCTAGAGCCAACATTAGGACATGATTATGTGTTATGTGGAGTATCAAGGGGTTAGGGATGGATTACACACCCTTTTTTGGGGCTCAAAACAGCTGTAATCTGTCATTTTGCTGCATAGTAATCGATTACCCAAGCATGGTAATCGATTACCATGCAACAGGGGACGAAAATTGGCTACTGTCTTCACTGGTAATCGATTACTGAGGCTTGGTAATCGATTACCATGTGAGGTAATCGATTACCCAAGGTTGGTAATCGATTACCAGAACAGAGGAGGTCAAAATTTGGCTACTGCCTCATTTTTGACAGGTGGTAATCGATTACCACCCACTGGTAATCGATTACCACAGTGCAATTTTTGAAAATTCAGGTTTTTCTTGACTTAAAGAAAGGGGCATAACTTGATGGGTAGAACTCCAAATGATACGTGGTTTGAAACCACGCGTAGACAACGTAAAGGACTACAACTTGGTAAAAGATGAGAGTAAGATGGTGAGTTTAAATGAAATGAATAAAAAGAATGATCTATGATGTTAGAAAGTGTATGATTCCGCAAATGGCATTTACAATTATAGTATGGTTTTAATTGATTACGGAAAATGTATTTATGAAAAAGAAAGGGAATATGTTAAAAGAAAAATTTGCCCGTAATTTAATTAACCTAATCACTGTGATTGTAACTGCGCTTAATATCATAATCAATGTTAACAATACCGGTGTACAACGGGCTGTTACATTTTATGGTATCAGAGCAGTTTTGTTTAGGGAACTCTGATTGTTGTGTATGATGTATCTTGTGTGTCATAGCTATCTGTGAACTATTTATGATTAATGTATATGTGATTCCTCAGTGTGGGTCTGATCAACTCATTCCTTTGTGTTACATGTACAGATATCATGAGTAGGGCACGAGGTCGCCGTGGGACACGTGGTGCAGGTCCTTTGCCACCGGATCCGGTCACTGCAGCACTGAATGCTCTGCAGGCGGAAACGGCTGCAAATAGAAATATGACTGAGAACCTGATGAAAGCAAATCAGGATATGATGCAGGCCTTTATGGCTGAGTTGAGGGCGGATAGAGGTCGTCCTAGGAGGGAAGATACACCTCCGCATACGGCTACGGTGACTCCTACACCGACGCCATCTGTTACTCCTCAACAGGGGGAGAGTGGGGCTAGTCACCACACTGGTGAGGCTAGTCATCATACTGCTACGGATCCTAGTTATGTTCCTGATCCGTCATCTGTTGCCCAATCTACTGGGGCTGCTGGGCAGGTGCTTGATAATGCGGACGATGAGCGTAGGCTCATATCTTTTAGGAAACACAAGCCACCCGCATTTCTGGGGTCAAGGGACCCAAAGGAGGTCACTGCTTGGTTGAGGGGTATGGACAAGATCTTTCAGGTTATGAGATGTCAAGATCCGCAGAAGCTATTGTATTCTGTTTATATGCTGGAGGGGGATGCCCAGGAGTGGTGGGACAATGTGTCTCGCCCATTTGTTATACAGGGTGAGGTCCTTACTTGGACTATGTTTGAAGGTCTTTTTCATGAAGAATATTTTCCCCGTGATGTTCGGGAGGCTAAGCAAGGTGAATTTGATAATCTGGTACAGGGTGTTATGACTGTGGATGCCTATGTGGCAAAATTCAATGAACTTGTCAAGTTTGCTAATTATGGAGGTACTCTACCTACTCCGGAATTCTTGTCAGCTAAATTTCAAAGAGGGCTGAGTGAGAAGATTGCAAAGAGGATGTCTAATACTGCTGTGAGGAACTTTGCTGATTTGGTGACCCAGTGTAAACGGGTCGAGACTGTTTATGGAAGATATCCGAAATCTGATTCTACAAAAGAGCAAGATGTTAAGAAGACACCTGGTCCTTCTGGTAATGCCAACAGAGGAGGTTTTAATAATAGAGGTAGGGGGTTGCATGTGAGGCAGCCTCCTGGTCAGTTCAAGAGGGGTGGAAACACTGGTGGTGGTGGTGCTTCGGACAGATATTTTACCCCACGATGTGGGAAGTGTGGGAAATACCACAAGGGTGTGTGTGGTGCTGGTCCATTGTCTTGTTTTAAGTGTGGTCGGAATGGCCATTTTGCTAGAGAGTGTCCGTCTTCTACGGGGCAGGCTGCGAATCTGCAGGCCTTGCCGCCACCTACTACTATTGCTACTCCTATTGCTGCCGTTCCTACTGTGGGACGGGTTTATACTACAAATGCTCAACATACTGAAAAGGCTCCGAATTTGGTTAAAGGTATAATTTTTCTATCTAATGTTGATTTATCTGTGTTGTTTGATTCGGGAGCAACACATTCATTTGTGGCGGACTATGTGGCTAAGGCGTTGGACTTAAAGGTAACACGGATGGTTCCTCCGATGCGTATAACTACTGCTACAGGAGAGGTTAGTGAATCGTCTTGGATCTGTGAGGATGTGAAGTTCACTTATTTAGGCAGGGGTTACACCATTGATTTAATTATCTTACCCCTGGCCTCTGTCAATTTAATTTTGGGGATGGATTGGTTGTCTCGGAACTGCGCAATGATTGATTGCTGCGGGAAGAGGTTGTTGTTATCTCACGAGAGGCCGTCTGTTTGTCCGTCTCTATATTTGTCTGTCTGTCAGACTGTGAAAGCCTTGAGGGCTGGAGATCTGGGTTATGTTTTGTTGGGCGGATTGGTGGGTGATAAAAAGGAGGAGATTTCTGCTATTCCAATTGTAAATGAGTTTGAAGATGTATTTCCGGATGAGATACCGGAATTCCCACCAGAGAGAGAGATTGAATTCTCGATTGATTTATTGCCTGGTGTGGGGCCGATCTCCTTGGCTCCATATCGGATGTCGCCACTTGAGTTGGCTGAGCTGAAGAAACACATTGAAGAATTGTCTGAGAAGAATTTTATTAGGCCGAGTGTGTCTCCGTGGGGAGCGCCGGTGATATTTGTAAAGAAAAAGGATGGTAGTATGAGATTGTGCACTGACTACCGACAGCTGAATAAAGTGACTATTAAGAACCGGTACCCATTGCCGCGTATTGATGATTTATTAGATCAGTTGAGGGGTGCCTGTGTATTTTCAAAGATTGATCTCCGGTCCGGATATCACCAGATTCGGATTAAACCGGAGGATGTACCTAAAACAGCTTTCCGATCCAGGTATGGACATTTTGAATATCAAGTGATTCCTTTCGGGCTTACTAATGCCCCGGCGGTGTTCATGGACTATATGAACCGCATTTTCAAACCGTATTTGGATCAGTTCGTGATTGTATTTATTGATGACATCTTAATCTATTCTAAGAGTAAAGAGGAGCACATGGACCATTTGAGGACTGTGTTGCAGGTGTTGAAAGACAAGAAACTGTATGCTAAACCGTCTAAGTGTGAATTCTGGTTGTCTGAGGTGCAATTTTTGGGCCATGTTATTTCTGCAAGTGGTGTTGCAGTGGATCCAAGCAAGATTGAAGCGGTAAGTGACTGGGAAAGACCTAAGACTGTGACTGAAATTAGAAGTTTTCTGGGGCTTGCTGGCTATTATCGCCGATTTATTCAGGGATTTTCTGCTATGGTTCTACCGTTGACTCGATTGACACGAAAGGATACTCCTTTTGTGTGGACCCAGGAATGTGAGGACTGTTTTCTGCTACTTAAAGAGAAATTGACTACTGCTCCGGTGTTGACTCTACCTGATCCGGAGGGTGAGTTTGTGCTATATTGTGATGCTTCTAAGAAAGGTTTAGGGAGCGTGTTGATGCAGGAAGGAAAAGTTATTGCATATGCGTCTAGGCAGTTGAGGCCACATGAAGAAAATTATCCGACGCATGACTTGGAATTGGCTGCTATTGTGTTTGCCTTGAAAATTTGGAGGCATTTTCTGTATGGAATGAAGTTTGCTGTGTTCAGTGACCATAAAAGCTTGAAATATTTATTTGATCAGAAGGAGCTGAATATGAGGCAGCGTAGATGGGTTGAATTCTTGAAAGATTATGATTTTGAGCTGAAATACCACCCGGGAAAGGCCAATGTTGTGGCAGATGCATTGAGTAGGAAGTCTGTGAATTTATCTCATATGATGATGTGGGATAATGAAGTGATTGAGCAATTCCGTGATATGAAAATAACGGATTTCTTTGCAGGAAGAATGTGTGATATGGAGTTGACTCGGATTGAGAACGAGCTGCACGAAAAGATTAAAGAGACTCAGATTCGCAATGAAAGTATAAAGTATTTGAAAGGCCAGAGTGGCATATCTGTTAATGAACAAGGGTTGCTATTATATCAGGGCAGGATTGTTGTGCCCAAGGAACTTGCAGAGGAAGTTATGACTGAGGCCCATAAGGGTCAATATTCTATCCACCCAGGTGCCACAAAGATGTACCAAGATTTGAAAGTTAAGTTCTGGTGGCCTGGGATGAAAAGGGATGTTGCTGAGTACGTGTCTAAGTGCTTGGTGTGTCAGAAAGTGAAAATAGAGCATCAGAAACCTGCTGGATTACTTCAGCCGTTGGATATACCTGAATGGAAATGGGAAAGTATTTCTATGGATTTTGTTGTTGGATTGCCGAGAACTCAAGCTGGTTATGATTCGATTTGGGTTATTGTGGACCGACTTACGAAGTCTGCACATTTTCTACCAGTACGTGTGGATTACACCACAGAGAAGTTGGCAACACTTTATGTGAAGGAGATTGTTAGACTCCATGGGATACCGATTAGCATTGTGAGTGATCGGGACCCGAAGTTTACTTCACGATTTTGGGGAGCTTTGCAGCAGGCTTTTGGCACTCAGCTCCGGCTGAGCACTGCTTATCACCCGCAGACTGATGGTCAGACTGAGAGGACCATACAGACACTTGAGGATATGCTGAGAGCATGCACACTGGAACAGGGTAATGCTTGGGATAAGTACTTACCACTGGTGGAATTTTCTTATAATAACAGTTTTCATTCCAGTCTGGGTATGGCACCATATGAGGTTTTGTATGGCAGGAGGTGTCGTACGCCCACTTGTTGGACTGAGGTAGGCGATAAGGAAAGATTTGGTCCGGATTTTGTGCAAGAAACGACAGTGCAGATTGAAATGATTAGAGAAAAATTGAAACAGGCACAGAATCGGCAGAAGAGCTACTATGACAATAAGCATAGACCGCTGGAATTTGAGGAAGGTGACCATGTTTTCGTACGTTTGTCGCCGGTCACAGGTGTTGGCCGTGCGTTGGGTGTGAGGAAGCTGAGTCCACGATTCATTGGGCCATATCAGATTATGAAAAGAGTAGGATTGGTGGCCTATCAGCTTGCCTTACCCCCGCAGTTATCTAATCTACATGATGTTTTTCATGTGTCGCAGTTGCGACGTTATGTTCCGGATGAATCACATGTGGTGATGCCGGATAATATTGAAATCAGGGAGAACTTGAAGACTCCCATTGGTCCTATGGCAGTATTGGATCGCAGTGAAAAGCGATTGAGAAGTAAAGTGATTCCCATGCTGAAGATTCAGTGGGAAGGCCGCACACCTGAGGAGGCTACTTGGGAGCGGGAGGACGAGATTCTCCGGCTGTATCCTGAGTTAGTGAGCAGGTATGATTTAATTTTGCGGACAAAATTTCAAAAAGGTGGGGTGAATATAACACCTCAAGTATTTAAATGTTTATTTTAATGTTATATTATGAAATGAAAGTGATGGATTAGTGAAAATCCAAGTATTATGGCCAAAAGGGGCAAAAAGGGCAAAACGGTAATTTGCCAACCGTGTGTAAGAGGCTTAAATATTGAGTTAGAGATTTCAAATGACAAAAATAAGGTTGGAAATGGAATCAGGGCGAAAAATTGAGTAAATAGGCAAATTTGAGAAAAATCGATGAATAGTGATTTTTAAGTGTTAAAATAATGAGTGTGAGTGTACCGATAGGTGTGAAATTTTTATCATTATTTTGGAGAAAGAAAAATATGTTATGGACTGGAAAAATACGTAGATTAAGGAATTATGATTGGAATTTTTATCGGACCGAAGTCACTTGGGCCACCTCCCTTTTCTTCTTCTTTTTCTCTTTCTTCTCACATCTCCCGTGCGCACCAACAGAGGAAAAAAGGAAGCCATTTTCCATTTCTCCATTTTCTTCCCATTTCTTCGTTTCTCCACCGAATCGCTTGGTTTTGGTGTTGAAATCTATCGTAAACAACCTTCCAAAGCCATTGGTAGCATCTAGAAGCCTTGAATCCACCTCTTTGGCCACGTTTTTGGCAAACTCAGAATCGACCCATTAGTGTTCTGGAGATTTCTTGGAGTTTTGAGCTTCAAATGGTTTAGTGAAGCCTTGGTGGTGATCATACTACCCATTGTAAGTATATTTGTGGTCTTTGATAGTTGATTCCATGATGAAAAATGAGTTTTTCGAGTAATTGGGATTTAATAAATTGTATCACATGTACTGACCGGTTGAATCGGTGGAAAGTTG